>CM031561.1:5518110-5523110 GCA_018466975.1 Sparassis latifolia
CTGAGAATTGGCTCCTGAGACTTGGCTTTGCCAAGGACAAGGAATGGGTAGACAAGTACACTGTCTCTGGCAGTGAGATAGACCTGCCCCTTGTGGATTTGTTTGGAGAGATAGAGCCTGTAAAGGCCATTAAAGTGAGTTACTAACCACTTTGAACCCTCTGAACATGCCACTGACAAATCCTTACAGATTTGCCTTCTGTGCAACAAGTCTTGGCTTGCAGGGATGACCCATGCTCCCAAGGCCTGTAACACCCTCCATAAGCTGGAGAAGATGAGGGCCCCTTTGGGATGGCAGCCTATAAAGGTTGAACCTGAAGGTCTGGTAAGGTGGATTGATCTTGTGCCTGAAGTGGAGGTACAGCCTGCCCTGAAAGAGTTGAAGGGAGAAATCCTTACACTCAAGAAGGAAGTGGTTGACCTCAAGGCTCAGATTAATGACCTTGTGAAGGGGAAGGGTAAGGAGAAGGCCAAGGGGAAGGTAGAGAACCTTACTCCAAGAGGCCTAGAGGGGTAGAGGACAGGGAAGAGGGCCCTTCCAGAAAGAAGGCCAAGGTAGCAAAAGCCAAGGCCATCAAGACTGAAAGTGACTAGTACCTACTCTACCTACAGTACCTTCTTACCTTCCTGTGTTTGTCTTGGGCTCCAAAATGGACCCCCTAATCTGACCTGATGCTTGGGAAAAAACCCTTGACTGTAAGGACTGGATTGGAGACAGATACAAAGTCTCTGGCTTAAAAAGAATGCTTTAAAGGCACTTTAAAAATGCAGAAAAAGCGCACCAAGCCTAATATGACTTTAAAAAGCATGCCTGAACGTCCTAAGCACCGCTCCAAGCCCCACTTCAAGCAAAAACTCGAAGGGGACTGCAGGAAGGGCTTGGCTACAAGGGCATTGCAAAAGGGATAAGACTTGTAATAAGGAAAATTGTAATGGACGCTTAGGGCGCCTAATAATGGGCCTAAGAGCGTCACCAAAACCATACAAGACCACACTACAAAGTCTACAATAAATGCCCCTGTGAGAAGTGCTACAAAGACCTCTAAAAATGCGAAAAATGCGTTTTAAAGGGTCCATTAGAGCGAAAAATAATGCGCCCAAGTGACGAAAAGAGGGGCCCTATGGTCCCTACTAAGTATGCCACAACTTGCAGGCAACCCCTTCACGCCAAGAATTTAAACAAGGACTTCAAAAATCTGAAAAAGCGCAAAAAAAGCGCAGAAAGGGAGAATAAAAAATCCCCCTGTGATTTGAAGGGTCCAAAAATCTTGCTAAAGGTAAATCTACATAGATTACACCCTATAACAATTTTCGTTGCATGCCCTACAGCAAAGGATTCTAAGGAGGACTTCAAAAAATGCCAAAAAAGCGGAAAAAGCGTAGAAAAGAGGCTTATAAAAATTCTCCTAAGTGATTCTAGCGGTCAGAAGACCTTGCTATAAGACAACAAATGATTATTGAACCATAACTGACCCCCCTGTATGCTCTGTCACCAGGTATTCAGTAAAGGACTTTATACAAATGCTCGAAAAGTGCAAAAGAGCGCACAAAGGGTATATAAAGGCCCCTCCTGATGGGCTTCAGTAAAGGTTACTAAAAGCAATGCAGACAGCCGAGACCTAATCTTCTCCAAAACCGTAGCAAAAAATTCCCAAGTGTCTGCGCTAAGGCGCTGGTATTTTATTCGGTTTGGTCTTGTGTCACGGTACATCGCGCGATTCCATGCGAAAGCATGTTGGCTGCTTGGACACTTATCTGAGACTTACAACTCGGACGGTAACAGACGCGACTCCACCCAGCTGGACTGGATGACTGCTCTGCGCGACCTCCCTACCGGGGCTCGATTAAGGGTGTTTGTCAATAATGGAAGTGACGGGTGGTTGTGGTGGTGAAGTTGAGTGGAAGCAGGGACGCTGTGTGACGATTAACCTGGTCGTATGCACTCCAGCCCTGTGGAAGCGTTCGGCGGATCCTAGCACTCTATCGAATTATAACAATCATGGCTATTCATAAAATTAACTCAGGTTCTGACGCCGCCTCCGGCTCACAGAGGCGTGGAGCTGGTCTCCACAGTGGCGCTGCAGGAAACCAAGCCCCCACGTTAAATTTGATAAAGAGCACCCAGCGTCGTGCACAGCTCGAGGATAATGATCGCTTCGTCCTATACAACACGGGATGCATGAGCATACCCGCTATCTGGGCAGAATTAAAAGCGATACTGAACCCTGAGATGTACAAGGGAATTATCTCCCTCAAAAAAATCAGCTCAAAGCACTCCGCTTGGCACATTGAAATGATGGTCAAAAAGGAGGTCGGCTCGGGATTAAAAAGGACTATAAGTTCTATGACCCGAGAGCGCACACCAAAGTTTGTTAAAGCCACCAAGGGCGACTTGGACCCGAGCGTCAAATGGCGTTCAAGGGCGGTCAGTCTGTGGCGTATTGACCTTTGGAGGAGCTGGCGAGACCGTAAGGTCAATTCGAATGGGAAAAAACAGACCTCTCCTGCTGTTAACTCGCGTACCGCTCGTATTATGACCCTGAACCTCAATGGCTTCAAGTCAAAGGCCGTAGAGCTGGAGCAGCTATTATGTAAGGAAAAAATTAAAGTCTGTGCCATTCAGGAAACTCTGGTCACCGATAGAGCGTATCAGCTTAGGGTGCCCGGTTACACCACCTATGCTCAAAATTGGACTACGGGCTTTAGAGGCCAAGCGGTGCTAGTGCACCAAAGCCTATCCTCATATCTCGTCGAACAAAAAGAAGGGCATTACATCCATGTAAAAATCAGTGGGCTGACAAGAAATTCTGTACCCGTACACGTTATTGCAATCTACCTACCTTCTGGAGGTAACTTTGTGAGAGAGCGCAGAAAGCGGATACGTGAAATACTTGCCATCAACAAGCGTGTACTGGCGCTTTGCGCGAGAGCCCTATAATAATACTTGGAGATTGGAACATGTCTGCCACTCAGATAGGACAGGAAATTAATCCTCCTATCACTGGCCTACAAGTGCTCCAAACCCGTGGATCCCCCCTCTCTCGATTCCCTGTCAATGGGGCGCCTAAGTCACTAGACCATATTGTAGTCAGTGCCTCTGGACGCATACATCTCAGAAGACCAAGGGTGCATCGAGACTACCCCATTAGTGACCATCGTCCGGTCATAGCGGAATTCCGTGCAATTGCACTGGAGGCTCCCTCAAAAATAAACCGGATGAGATTTGACACTGATGCAATAAAGGGGAAAGGACGCTCTATAGTAAACCACAACAAATGGAGCGCCCTGAGCGTTGAAGAGGCCTCTGATGAGGAGGAACTCAACACTAGAACCAACGCCTTCATATCCACCATGGACAAAGTTTGCAAGAAGTTGGAAGTAAAGAGGGCTTTGGGATCTCATAAACCCCGCTTCCCCAGAAAGCTTGCTTCCATGTACAAACGTAGGAATGCCCTTGCTAAAAAACTGGCCAAAATGGCCACTGAAGGCAAGGTTACTGCAGAAGTACGTGAGAGCTATCTTAAAGCGACCAAGACCTTTGAGATGGCACATAAAAAATGGGCTACTACAGAGGAACGTAAAGCGGTGAAACACACCCTTACTGACCTTCGAGCGGGCGACCTCAAAAAAGTGTGGACCCGTCTCATGAGCTCCATTGAACATGATCGTAATGCGTCTGCCCTTCCCTTAGTGCGCAATGCCAAAGGAGAGCTTTGTGTTACCCCCGAAGCCATATTGGAAGCTATTGCAGATCACTATGATGCTCTTGCAAATGCTGACCCAGGTCCATCACAAGATGAAGACCACTGGGCCGATGTGGAAGTGGGAGGGGATCGTCAACCAGAACTCCAAGGATTAAATGAACCATTAACCTGGAAACAAGTCTTGCTCTCCATTCGTAACATGGAGCGCAACACGAGCACTGGTGATGATGAAACCCATGTTAATGTTCTAAAAGAAATGTTAAAGGAGGAATGCATGCAAAAAGTCCTTATGGACAGCCCTGGAATGAGAAGACCGGAGCTTATTAACTTCGCTTTAGGAGAGATGGAACTCCCTGAAGTTCCCTATACAAAAATGGGAAAAGCATTCCTCCCCATCCTGAAGTCCATCTGGGCTCAGGGTGTTGTTCCAGAAGAATGGAAAGAGGCTGAAGTCTGCAGCCTATACAAATCTGGAGATCCTGAACTGATGGCCAACTATCGTGGTATCAGCTTGATCTCTGTAGGATTCAAAGTCCTACTGGGCGTCATGGCAAATAGACTCTCTACCGGATTGGAGAAGGCAAAATTGTTTGTAAGAGAACAAGCTGGCTTCCGAGCGGGTGAAGAGGCCGTGGCCCAATATATAGCGGTAGCGGAAATGGTAAGGAGACGACACATAGTGGGCAAATCCACCTATGCGATCTTCATTGACTTCAAGAAAGCATTCGACAGAGTGCACCACGAAGCATTATACAAAATCCTTGACCACATGGGAGTGCGTGGACAGTTCCTGACGTTGATTAAAGCAATGTATAGAACCTCACGAATTCATGTTTCTGCTGGAGGACACCGAACGCGTACCTTCGGAATGGCCCGAGGGACTCGTCAAGGCTGTCCTCTTTCCCCCATCCTATTCATTATCTTTGTTAATAACCTCCTGAGAGAAACCACCTGCGGTGGTATTACAGTCCCTGGACTGTCCGTCGCTAACAAGTGCCCTGGAGGTAAATATGCTGATGACGTAGTAGGACTCGAAGAAACTGATGAGAAAGCACAACGCTTCTGCAACAATGTTCGAGAATGGGGAGTTAAATGGGGAATGGAGATGGGGCTTGCTAAATGTGGAGTAATGCTGATCACCGGCGATGAAGAACTAGATGAACGTCACCGACAGAATGTTTACGACACTCCAGAGGGACCCCTCCCAATAGTTGATGAGTACAAATATCTGGGCATCACCATGCAAAAAAGTGTAGGTGATAGCAGAGGAAAGGATGGAAATGAACTCGCCTTTGTT
>CM031561.1:5535610-5545610 GCA_018466975.1 Sparassis latifolia
GCATTCTACCTTCTTCCCCCTGGTAAGATCCCTGTTAACCCCAGGGAAGTCCACTTGGAGGAGAGGATTAGTATACCTTTCCATTGGGCTCATGTGTCTGCCCATGAAGTCTTCCCCCATCCTGAAAGGGAGGGGAAATTGGCTTCTACATGGTGGATACTGCCCTTGGGCTCTTCCCCTGACATAGAAGGGGTTGAAGGCCTATTGGATGCTTGTGGCTCCTTTGCTAACTACAGGGAGTTGATACAACTCAGGTATGTCTGCAGACACTTAGATTCTCTTTCATGCTTACTGATGCCTACCAATTCCAGGGAGGTGTCAGGAAAGCTCACTGAGAATTGGCTCCTGAGACTTGGCTTTGCCAAGGACAAGGAATGGGTAGACAAGTACACTGTCTCTGGCAGTGAGATAGACCTGCCCCTTGTGGATTTGTTTGGAGAGATAGAGCCTGTAAAGGCCATTAAAGTGAGTTACTAACCACTTTGAACCCTCTGAACATGCCACTGACAAATCCTTACAGATTTGCCTTCTGTGCAACAAGTCTTGGCTTGCAGGGATGACCCATGCTCCCAAGGCCTGTAACACCCTCCATAAGCTGGAGAAGATGAGGGCCCCTTTGGGATGGCAGCCTATAAAGGTTGAACCTGAAGGTCTGGTAAGGTGGATTGATCTTGTGCCTGAAGTGGAGGTACAGCCTGCCCTGAAAGAGTTGAAGGGAGAAATCCTTACACTCAAGAAGGAAGTGGTTGACCTCAAGGCTCAGATTAATGACCTTGTGAAGGGGAAGGGTAAGGAGAAGGCCAAGGGAAGGTAGAAACCTTACTCCAAGAGGCCTAGAGGGGTAGAGGACAGGGAAGAGGGCCCTTCCAGAAAGAAGGCCAAGGTAGCAAAAGCCAAGGCCATCAAGACTGAAAGTGACTAGTACCTACTCTACCTACAGTACCTTCTTACCTTCCTGTGTTTGTCTTGGGCTCCAAAATGGACCCCCTAATCTGACCTGATGCTTGGGAAAAAACCCTTGACTGTAAGGACTGGATTGGAGACAGATACAAAGTCTCTGGCTTAAAAAGAATGCTTTAAAGGCACTTTAAAAATGCAGAAAAAGCGCACCAAGCCTAATATGACTTTAAAAGCATGCCTGAACGTCCTAAGCACCGCTCCAAGCCCCACTTCAAGCAAAAACTCGAAGGGGACTGCAGGAAGGGCTTGGCTACAAGGAGCATTGCAAAGGGATAAGACTTGTAATAAGGAAAATTGTAATGGACGCTTAGGGCGCCTAATAATGGGCCTAAGAGCGTCACCAAAACCATACAAGACCACACTACAAAGTCTACAATAAATGCCCCTGTGAGAAGTGCTACAAAGACCTCTAAAAATGCGAAAAATGCGTTTTAAAGGGTCCATTAGAGCGAAAAATAATGCGCCCAAGTGACGAAAAGAGGGGCCCTATGGTCCCTACTAAGTATGCCACAACTTGCAGGCAACCCCTTCACGCCAAGAATTTAAACAAGGACTTCAAAAATCTGAAAAAGCGCAAAAAAAGCGCAGAAAGGGAGAATAAAAAATCCCCCTGTGATTTGAAGGGTCCAAAAATCTTGCTAAAGGTAAATCTACATAGATTACACCCTATAACAATTTTCGTTGCATGCCCTACAGCAAAGGATTCTAAGGAGGACTTCAAAAAATGCCAAAAAAGCGGAAAAAGCGTAGAAAAGAGGCTTATAAAAATTCTCCTAAGTGATTCTAGCGGTCAGAAGACCTTGCTATAAGACAACAAATGATTATTGAACCATAACTGACCCCCCTGTATGCTCTGTCACCAGGTATTCAGTAAAGGACTTTATACAAATGCTCGAAAAGTGCAAAAGAGCGCACAAAGGGTATATAAAGGCCCCTCTGATGGGCTTCAGTAAAGGTTACTAAAAGCAATGCAGACAGCCGAGACCTAATCTTCTCCAAAACCGTAGCAAAAAATTCCCAAGTGTCTGCGCTAAGGCGCTGGTATTTTATTCGGTTTGGTCTTGTGTCACGGTACATGCGCGATTCCATGCGAAAGCATGTTGGCTGCTTGGACACTTATCTGAGACTTACAACTCGGACGGTAACAGACGCGACTCCACCCAGCTGGACTGGATGACTGCTCTGCGCGACCTCCCTACCGGGGCTCGATTAAGGGTGTTTGTCAATAATGGAAGTGACGGGTGGTTGTGGTGGTGAAGTTGAGTGGAAGCAGGGACGCTGTGTGACGATTAACCTGGTCGTATGCACTCCAGCCCTGTGGAAGCGTTCGGCGGATCCTAGCACTCTATCGAATTATAACAATCATGGCTATTCATAAAATTAACTCAGGTTCTGACGCCGCCTCCGGCTCACAGAGGCGTGGAGCTGGTCTCCACAGTGGCGCTGCAGGAAACCAAGCCCCCACGTTAAATTTGATAAAGAGCACCCAGCGTCGTGCACAGCTCGAGGATAATGATAAGCCGTCCTATACAACACGGGATGCATGAGCATACCCGCTATCTGAGCAGAATTAAAGCGATACTGAACCTGAGATGTACAAGGGAATTATCTCCCTCAAAAAAATCAGCTCAAAGCACTCCGCTTGGCACATTGAAATGATGGTCAAAAAGGAGGTCGGCTCGGGATTAAAAAGGACTATAAGTTCTATGACCCGAGAGCGCACACCAAAGTTTGTTAAAGCCACCAAGGCGACTTGGACCCGGCGTCAAATGGCGTTCAAGGCGGTCAGTCTGTGGCGTATTGACCTTTGGAGGAGCTGGCGAGACCGTAAGGTCAATTCGAATGGGAAAAAACAGACCTCTCCTGCTGTTAACTCGCGTACCGCTCGTATTATGACCCTGAACCTCAATGGCTTCAAGTCAAAGGCCGTAGAGCTGGAGCAGCTATTATGTAAGGAAAAAATTAAAGTCTGTGCCATTCAGGAAACTCTGGTCACCGATAGAGCGTATCAGCTTAGGGTGCCCGGTTACACCACCTATGCTCAAAATTGGACTACGGGCTTTAGAGGCCAAGCGGTGCTAGTGCACCAAAGCCTATCCTCATATCTCGTCGAACAAAAGAAGGGCATTACATCCATGTAAAAATCAGTGGGCTGACAAGAAATTCTGTACCCGTACACGTTATTGCAATCTACCTACCTTCTGGAGGTAACTTTGTGAGAGAGCGCAGAAAGCGGATACGTGAAATACTTGCCATCAACAAGCGTGTACTGGCGCTGCGCGAGAGCCCTATAATAATACTTGGAGATTGGAACATGTCTGCCACTCCAGATAGGACAGGAAATTAATCCTCCTATCACTGGCCTACAAGTGCTCCAAACCCGTGGATCCCCCCTCTCTCGATTCCCTGTCAATGGGGCGCCTAAGTCACTAGACCATATTGTAGTCAGTGCCTCTGGACGCATACATCTCAGAAGACCAAGGGTGCATCGAGACTACCCCGATAGTGACCATCGTCCGGTCATAGCGGAATTCCGTGCAATTGCACTGGAGGCTCCCTCAAAAATAAACCGGATGAGATTTGACACTGATGCAATAAAGGGGAAAGGACGCTCTATAGTAAACCACAACAAATGGAGCGCCCTGAGCGTTGAAGAGGCCTCTGATGAGGAGGAACTCAACACTAGAACCAACGCCTTCATATCCACCATGGACAAAGTTTGCAAGAAGTTGGAAGTAAAGAGGGCTTTGGGATCTCATAAACCCCGCTTCCCCAGAAAGCTTGCTTCCATGTACAAACGTAGGAATGCCCTTGCTAAAAAACTGGCCAAAATGGCCACTGAAGGCAAGGTTACTGCAGAAGTACGTGAGAGCTATCTTAAAGCGACCAAGACCTTTGAGATGGCACATAAAAAATGGGCTACTACAGAGGAGCGTAAAGCGGTGAAACACACCCTTACTGACCTTCGAGCGGGCGACCTCAAAAAAGTGTGGACCCGTCTCATGAGCTCCATTGAACATGATCGTAATGCGTCTGCCCTTCCCTTAGTGCGCAATGCCAAAGGAGAGCTTTGTGTTACCCCCGAAGCCATATTGGAAGCTATTGCAGATCACTATGATGCTCTTGCAAATGCTGACCCAGGTCCATCACAAGATGAAGACCACTGGGCCGATGTGGAAGTGGGAGGGGATCGTCAACCAGAACTCCAAGGATTAAATGAACCATTAACCTGGAAACAAGTCTTGCTCTCCATTCGTAACATGGAGCGCAACACGAGCACTGGTGATGATGAAACCCATGTTAATGTTCTAAAAGAAATGTTAAAGGAGGAATGCATGCAAAAAGTCCTTATGGACAGCCCTGGAATGAGAAGACCGGAGCTTATTAACTTCGCTTTAGGAGAGATGGAACTCCCTGAAGTTCCCTATACAAAAATGGGAAAAGCATTCCTCCCCATCCTGAAGTCCATCTGGGCTCAGGGTGTTGTTCCAGAAGAATGGAAAGAGGCTGAAGTCTGCAGCCTATACAAATCTGGAGATCCTGAACTGATGGCCAACTATCGTGGTATCAGCTTGATCTCTGTAGGATTCAAAGTCCTACTGGGCGTCATGGCAAATAGACTCTCTACCGGATTGGAGAAGGCAAAATTGTTTGTAAGAGAACAAGCTGGCTTCCGAGCGGGTGAAGAGGCCGTGGCCCAATATATAGCGGTAGCGGAAATGGTAAGGAGACGACACATAGTGGGTAAATCCACCTATGCGATCTTCATTGACTTCAAGAAGGCATTCGACAGAGTGCACCATGAAGCATTGTACAAAATCCTTGACCACATGGGAGTCGTGGACAATTCTTGACGTTGATAAAAGCAATGTATAGAACCTCACGAATCCATGTTTCTGCTGGAGGACACCGAACAGCGTACCTTTGGAATGGCCCGAGGGACTCGACAAGGCTGTCCTCTTTCCCCCATCCTATTCATTATCTTCGTTAATAACCTCCTGAGAGAAACCACCTGCGGTGGTATTACAGTCCCTGGACTGTCCGTCGCTAACAAGTGCCCTGGAGGTAAATATGCTGATGACGTAGTAGGACTCGAAGAAACTGACGAGAAAGCACAACGCTTCTGCAACAATGTTCGAGAATGGGGAGTTAAATGGGGAATGGAGATGGGACTCGCTAAATGTGGTGTAATGCTGATCACTGGTGACGAAGAACTAGGCGAGCATACCGACAGAATGTTTATGACACTCCAGAGGGACCCCTTCCAATAGTTGATGAGTACAAATATCTGGGCATCACCATGCAAAAGAGTGTAGGTGATAGCAGAGGAAAGGATGGAAATGAACTCGCCTTTGTTAAGCTTCAAGCGGCAAAGGGAGAAAAAGTACTCAATGTTATACGCCCCCTCCTGCGTGACCCTAAATGGCCT
The DNA here is from genome assembly GCA_018466975.1 of Sparassis latifolia. Taxonomy (NCBI): domain Eukaryota; kingdom Fungi; phylum Basidiomycota; class Agaricomycetes; order Polyporales; family Sparassidaceae; genus Sparassis; species Sparassis latifolia. The sequence continues at coordinate 5,541,000 of CM031561.1, forward strand.
ATGTCCATTAAGGCGACCGTCATCAGGACCATCCTGATGTCTAAGATGCTGTACGGCTCAGAATGGGTAGGTTACAAACTGGCCCATGCTGTACCCATCCAAAGGATCGTTAACAAAGCTCTAAAGCTTGCTATGGGAAGCTCTAGCAAATCGAGACAGTATGACTGCTACTCGTTAGGCTACGAACTTGGTCTCCCTAGCATCGCAGAAGAACAAAATGCCCTCCGAGCCCGCTTGTCCGCTAAGCTACAATACTCGGATGGAATAAAGACTTGGCTAAAAGAACTGTCCCAGCATCCTTACCGTGCCGCAAAGAAAACCTGGATTACAACTAACCAGAAGTATGAAAAGGAACTCTTGCGAGGTCTCACCAAACATGATGGTGAGCCCTTACGCCCATGGGTTGCACGAGGACGTGCCTATGAGCTACATACCAGGTGTAGCGACTACAGAAATGAAGCGTTGGATCAATTGCGTAACACTCGCAATGAAGTCGATAACCGTGGATTTGAAGTGGAAGATGAACCTGCCGGAGTGACCGAACTGTAGCGGTTATAGACCCACGCGCTATGACTCCTCTCTAGAGAGACAACTACAGCAGACTATGCTCATGGGAATTCGCACAAAGACCCCTGATGAGTGGCAACATATCTCTGATATGAAAGACTGTATGCTAGAACGAAATATGACTGCTCAACGCTCTCCAGCCTGGCAGTTCTATGATAAGTTTGGCATCGGTGCCACCAGAGGTTATTTGCGAAATGCGCTCAGCCGCCCCGACCTTAACAAAGGTGTCAACTGGCTAATTCGGGTAAGGACAAGATCCTTCCCCAGAGTCAATGACCGTTGGCAGGTCCTTAGCAGGACTGGTGCCCCCCCCTTTGAACGTGATCACTGTCCCCTGTGCGGAGACAAGGTGATACATGGATGGGAGTGGGAACACCTAGTGATGTCCTGTGATCACATTGAAGTGGGTAAGGCTCGAGCAAAGTATCTGAAGAAATCTATTGAGCTGCTTAAGGACCAGCTACAGCTGGCCCCTTATGTCCGGCCCGATGATGAGGACGATTTCTTTCAGGACAGAGTACAGTATGAGGACGATATTAGTCTCACACGTGCTATTGGAATCTATATTGTCGGTGGAGTACATATTAACAATTTCGGCGTGGATTATCATAGGGGTTCGGTCAATTGGGCGAACTCCCAGAAGATTGGATTCATTTGGGTATACATTCATTGCAGAATTCCTCGCAGAGGTAGCGCCAATTTGGGTAGGAAGTTTGTTCCCGGAAGGGACCCTTACTACTCTGTTCAAGACGAGTTTGCTTCCTGTATAGTCAAAGGGGACTCCTTGGGAGTTGACACCTCAGACTGTATGGTCGAACGTCTCGGCTTTCCTCTCTCCCTAAGGGGAGACTTCAAATAGTGTAGACCGGAGTCGCACTCTAAAATGAGATGCACCCGCTCGCTTGCTGTTTGTTTCCGCTACGTCTGTAAGGCGTGATGAAGCCAAATGTCGAAAGATATGGCAGGGATATCCTCTTGGACTAACCGCCCAGGAGTTCCCACCACCACACGGGTTTACCAGGCCGAAGTGAAGACTGCTTAGCAGATCCGATCCTTTGGGAAACCTGGAGCTATGGGTTAGACCGGTCGTCTAATCACTGATTTGCAGCGCTTAGGTGGAGCATGGGCCCAGGAGGCTTAATGACTCTACTGATGGTCAGTCAAATTTGCCCGCGGAATTAGTAGAGTGGGCGCGCGGGTAACGACGGGAGTATCTATGACTCCCTTAGGTACCCAAATGCCTCGCCTTCTAATTAGTGGTCCCGCAAAAAAATGGATTAACGAGATTCCCACTGTCCCTATCTACTATCTAGCGAAACCACAGCCAAGGGAACGGGCTTGGCGGAATCAGCGGGAAAGAAGACCCTGTTGAGCTTGACTCTAGTTTGACATTGTGAAAAGACATAGAGGCGTAGAATAAGTGGGAGCTTGGCGCCGTTGAAATACCACTACCTTTATCGTCTTTTTACTTATTCGATGAGGCGGGCTGGGCGAAAGTCCCACCTTTTGGTGCGAAGGTCCTTCAAGGGCCGATCCGGGTTGAAGACATTGTCAGGTGGGGAGTTTGGCTGGGGCGGCACATCTGTTAAAAGATAACGCAGGTGTCCTAAGGGGGACTCATCGAGAACAGAAATCTCGAGTGGAACAAAGGGTAAAAGTCCCTTGATTTTGATTTTCAGTGTGAATCGAACCGTGAAAGCGTGGCCTATCGATCCTTTAGTCCCTCGGAATTTGAGGCTAGAGGTGCCAGAAAAGTTACCACAGGGATAACTGGCTTGTGGCAGCCAAGCGTTCATAAGCGGCGTTGCTTTTGATCCTTCGATGTCGGCTCTTCCTATCATACGAAGCAGAATTCGGTAGCGTTGGATTGTTCACCCACTAATAGGGAGCGTGAGCTGGGTTTAGACCGTCGTGAGACAGGTTAGTTTTACCCTACTGATGGAGGGTCGTCGCGACAGTAATTGAACTTAGTGCGAGAGGAACCGTTCATTCAGATATTTGGTATTTGCGTCTGTCCGATCGGGCAGTGGCGCGAGCTATCATCTGCTGGATTATGGCTGAGCGCCTCTAAGTCAGAATCCGTGCTAGAAGCAGCGATGTTGGTCCCGCGTATAAGGGCGTAGAAATAGAGCTTTTGCTCGTGAACCGAACCAGGCGGGCTGGGCGCCAGGCGGAAATGCCGGGCGTCTTGTCTGCGGATTGTAATCATCATATGCGCGAGGGTGAATCCTTTGCAGGCGACTTGAATGGGAGCGGGGTACTGTAAGCGGTAGAGTAGCCTTGTTGCTCACGATCCGCTGAGGTTAAGCCCTCGTTCTATAGATTTGTTCGACCCGGTCGGCGCTTCTCTTTCCTTATCGTGCCCTCACTTCAGGGCAGGCTCCAGTTGGACTTGGTGCTGGTGGCGCCACGAGAGGAAAGGGGATCTGAGGATGGCTTACGGCGAATACAAGCGGCGTAATGGAAAGCGCTTATGGCATTAGAGAAGGGCGAAGGCGCATTAGAAATGGTGTACAAGGCGATGGGCGAGATTACTTATGGCATTAGAAATGGCGTACAACCGAATGGAAGTGCGATTACTTACGTCACTAGAAAGGTGCATTAGAAATGGCTTACAAGTGAATACAAGCACGATTACTTATGCCACGAGAAGCGCATTAGAAATGGCGTGCGAGTGAACAGAAGGAGATTACTTATGGCATTAGAAATGGGGTACAACTGAGTAGAAATGGCTTACAAGTGAATAGGAGCACGATTACTTATGCCATTAGTAAAAGCGTCGATCGGCGATAGAAACCTCATTAGAAGCCGTAGGAGATTACTCATGGAGATAGGAGGGCGTAAGGGGCGATAGGAGAAGCGGCGACCCTTGTAAGCCAGAAGGGGCGATTGTAATGACACGGCAGGGAATGAAAGCATCATTTGTGGCGACTTCAGGGCAGGTCCATCGGCGAAAGGGTCAGAAGGGCATAGAAGAGAATATAAGCATCGTTTGTAACTCGACTTCAGGGCAGGTTCAAAAAATGCGATTTAGTGAATTACTGGAGTTGACCGCTTTTTGGTAAGAGGTTGAAATTATTGTGCAGGAAACCACCAAAAGCGCGATTTTGTGGACACCTATACTCACGCCTCATGCGCACCTGCCACAACATGAACAAACAGAGGCCCTTTCCTACCATAAGAAGGAAAGCCGAAAGCCATGAAGCCAGGGCTCAGCAAGGCCGTTTGTAATGGTCGGTGGGGCCATTACAGAGGGTCGGAAAGGTCGCTGAGGAGGGGTAAGTAGACGAGTACTTCTGATGAGGGAGATGCGAGCGGTCGGTGTGTAGGCCTCTGGCATCGTCAATATGGTATTGAATCGCCCCCTCGGATTCTCTACCTCCTCATCCGGTGGGAAGGGCACCGCTTTCGCCCTTTTTGCCAAACGAGGGACTGAAGGTGTGCCCACATCTTCAAGTGCATCTAGTAATAGATGCGCTGAGTATGAGGGCACATTCTTCGAGGGTTTGGGGTGGAGTGGTAGAGGGGTGGAGGAGTGAAAGTGGAGTTTGTAAGGGGCATGTTTAGGGCAGGGCAGGGTAACGCGCCTCGGCGCGACGAGTTTTTTTTCTCTTAAACAAAATAGTTACAATTTTAAATCAGAATAATTTTAAACCTCACTTCATCGTTGTTGTGTGAGACGCCGCGCACGAAGCGCGCGAGCGACGCGGACTTGAGTGTTAGTTTAGGGCAGGCTTAGTTTAGGGCAGGCCAGTTAAGGGCAGGCTCAGTTTAGGGCAGGCTCAGTTTAGGGTAGGCCAGTTAAGGGCAAGCTTGATTTAGGGCAGGCATCATTTAGGGCAGGCAAGTTAAGGGCAGGGTCTGCTTTTGTAGTCTTCTACGCCGTGCCTCGTAGTCGTCGAGCGTAATGAGCCGTCGTTCGAAACCGATCCTCTACTGCATCTTCTACTCGGAGTGCGCCCTCTCATTCCACATGTGCAGGCGACCATGGGGTTCTGACCTAGTAGGCACCATTAGAATATTTTGTAGGCAAGTAAGCGCTCT
>CM031561.1:5585610-5588110 GCA_018466975.1 Sparassis latifolia
CGCCCTCTCATTCCACATGTGCAGGCGACCATGGGGTTACGACCTAGTAGGCACCATTAGAATATTTTGTAGGCAAGTAAGCGCTCTGAGACCGTCCATCTACAAACTTGTGGAGGCCATTGCAAATTTTTGTGGGCACTCACAGCGTAGGTGGGCGACCATTACAACATTTTGTAGAGTCCGGTACAAAATTTTGTAGGCAGTCACAAACTTATAAGGGCCATAATGTTTTGTAGAGACCAACAAAATATTTTGTAGATGCCCACAACCTCGCATGGATCATCATAATATTTTGTAGGCAGGTGCCCTTGGGTGTGGGCAGTCACAAACTTGTGAGGACCACTACAATGTTTTGTAGAGACCAGCACAATATTTTGTAGATGCTCACTTACAACATTTTGTGGAGTCCAGTACAAAATATTATAGACAGTGCATAACCCTGAAGGGACCACCAGAAAATTGGATGGGCACCAAAAGCCTTGTGGGGACCATCACAATATTTTTTAAGACCGGTGCCCATAGGCTTATGACCTTGCAGAGGCCATCAGAAAATCTTATAGGCAGGCACCCTTGAATGTACAGACTTGAAGGGGCCACTGGAATATTTTTCAGGCAAGCATACACCTCCAAAGGTCACCTTAAAAGCAGACTGGATGGACAAGGCCAATGATTCTGCTCAGCCAGGCATATCTTCTGTCTGTGGAGACCCTCAGGATATTTCTAATAACTGGAGTTGACCGCTTTTTGGTAAGAGGTTCATGAAATTATTGTGCAAGGGAGAAACCACCAAAAACGCGATTTTGTGGACACCTATTATCACGCCTCATGCGCACCTGCCACAACATGAACAAACAGAGGCCCTTTCCTACCACATGAAGGGAAGCTGAAAGCAGCAGGGAAGTGGGGGGCTCAGTAAGGGCGTTGCATTTATTTGTAAGGTCCACGAAAGTGTCCGCTCGCGGCTTTCCTCCACGGAAGTTTATCGCTTACTGACAGCTCCGCGGTGGACACTTTCGGGACCTTACAAATAAATGTAATGCCCTTACTGAGCCCCCCACTTCCCTGCTGCTTTCGCTTCCCTTCACAGAAGTTTATCGCTTACTGACAGCTCCGCGGCGGACACTTTCGGGACCTTACAAATAAATGCAACGCCCTTACTGAGCCCCCCACTTCCCTGCTGCTTTCAGCTTCCCTTCATGTGGTAGGAAAGGGCCTCTGTTTGTTCATGTTGTGGCAGGTGCGCATGAGGCGTGATAATAGGTGTCCACAAAATCGCGTTTTTGGTGGTTTCTCCCTTGCACAATAATTTCGAACCTCTTACCAAAAAAGCGGTCAACTCCAGTTATTAGAAATATCCTGAGGGTCTCCCACAGACAGAAGATATGCCTGGCTGAGCAGAATCATTGGCCTTGTCCATCCAGTCTGCTTTTAAGGTGACCTTTGGAGGTGTATGCTTGCCTGAAAAATATTCCAGTGGCCCCTTCAAGTCTGTACATTCAAGGGTGCCTGCCTATAAGATTTTCTGATGGCCTCTGCAAGGTCATAAGCCTATGGGCACCGGTCTTAAAAAATATTGTGATGGTCCCCACAAGGCTTTTGGTGCCCATCCAATTTTCTGGTGGTCCCTTCAGGGTTATGCACTGTCTATAATATTTTGTACTGGACTCCACAAAATGTTGTAAGTGAGCATCTACAAAATATTGTGCTGGTCTCTACAAAACATTGTAGTGGTCCTCACAAGTTTGTGACTGCCCACACCCAAGGGCACCTGCCTACAAAATATTATGATGATCCATGCGAGGTTGTGGGCATCTACAAAATATTTTGTTGGTCTCTACAAAACATTATGGCCCTTATAAGTTTGTGACTGCCTACAAAATTTTGTACCGGACTCTACAAAATGTTGTAATGGTCGCCCACCTACGCTGTGAGTGCCCACAAAAATTTGCAATGGCCTCCACAAGTTTGTAGATGGACGGTCTCAGAGCGCTTACTTGCCTACAAAATATTCTAATGGTGCCTACTAGGTCGTAACCCCATGGTCGCCTGCACATGTGGAATGAGAGGGCGCACTCCGAGTAGAAGATGCAGTAGAGGATCGGTTTCGAACGACGGCTCATTACGCTCGACGACTACGAGGCACGGCGTAGAAGACTGCAAAAGCAGACCCTGCCCTTAACTTGCCTGCCCTAAATGATGCCTGCCCTAAATCAAGCTTGCCCTTAACTGGCCTACCCTAAACTGAGCCTGCCCTTAACTGAGCCTGCCCTTAACTGGCCTGCCCTAAACTAAGCCTGCCCTAAACTAACACTCAAGTCCGCGTCGCTCGCGCGCGCGCGCCTCACACAACAACGATGAAGTGAGGTTTAAAATTATTCTGATTTAAAATTGTAACTATTTTGTTTAAGAGAAAAAAAACTCGTCGCGCCGAGGCGCGTTACCCTGCCCTGCCCTAAACATGCCCCTTACAAACTCCACTTTCGCTCCTCCACCCCTCTAC
>CM031561.1:5595610-5598110 GCA_018466975.1 Sparassis latifolia
ACCCACAAGGGGCTTTCAACTCCCGATAATCAAAACTAAGAGCACACTCCTTTCCGGTACTCAGAGAAGACCTTCGTTCGGTGGCGACGCCATTACTAGAAGGTCGAATCCTTTTCCCTTACTAGGGGCCACTCAAAAGACCCGACACTCGATATTAAAGACCCCCGAAACCCAAGGACATGCCTGTCAAAAATAAATAGAGGGAGTCAGTAAGTAACAAATAAGCCCCCAGCGCCCAATAAGCCGACTGCGTTCTCATCTACTAGGGGAGTGATTTCACGTCCTTCTCTTCGCTACTAAGGGGTTCCTAACGCATACTGAGAGCTTCATCCTTTCTATGGCCGGCCGTTACTAGAGAGACACTAATTAAAGCTTCCTCCACTTCTGCGGCGACCCCTACTCGAAGGCACTCCTTTCAACGATTCGGATCCTTTTCCACACGCATACTCGGAGCTTCATCCTTTCTTTGGCCGGCCGTTACTAGAGAGACACTAATTGAATAGCTTCCTCCACTTCTGCGGCGACCCCTACTAGAAGGCACTCCTTTCAACGATCCCGAGGGACATTACTAAAATCCGTTCCGTTCGACAATGTACTCGGAATTTTCGCATTTTCTTTGGCAAGCCGGCTTACACGGAGGTGCTGCTGAGAGCGTTGTCCTTTTCTGCGGCGAGCCCCTACTGAGCTACTGATCCTTTCGACATACTAACAGCCGGCGACGTCTATCTACTAAGGGGTTCCTTTCGCATACTAAGAGCTTCATCCTTTCTTTGGCCGGCCGTTACTAGAGAGACACTAATTGAATAGCTTCCTCCACTTCTGCGGCGACCCCTACTAGAAGGCACTCCTTTCAACTACTCGGATCCTTTTCGACCGGGTACTTGCCTACTCACGGCTTAGCAGCGACTACTGTTTCAGATCCACCGCAAACAAATGCGATGGCCTTACTGAGCCTCCACATCCTTGACGCTCTCGGCTTTCCTCCACGGAAGTTTATCGCTTACTGACAGCTCCGCGGTGGACACTTTCGGGACCTTACAAATAAATGTAATGCCCTTACTGAGCCCCCCACTTCCCTGCTGCTTTCGCTTCCCTTCACAGAAGTTTATCGCTTACTGACAGCTCCGCGGCGGACACTTTCGGGACCTTACAAATAAATGCAACGCCCTTACTGAGCCCCCCACTTCCCTGCTGCTTTCAGCTTCCCTTCATGTGGTAGGAAAGGGCCTCTGTTTGTTCATGTTGTGGCAGGTGCGCATGAGGCGTGATAATAGGTGTCCACAAAATCGCGTTTTTGGTGGTTTCTCCCTTGCACAATAATTTCGAACCTCTTACCAAAAAAGCGGTCAACTCCAGTTATTAGAAATATCCTGAGGGGTCTCCCACAGACAGAAGATATGCCTGGCTGAGCAGAATCATTGGCCTTGTCCATCCAGTCTGCTTTTAAGGTGACCTTTGGAGGTGTATGCTTGCCTGAAAAATATTCCAGTGGCCCCTTCAAGTCTGTACATTCAAGGGTGCCTGCCTATAAGATTTTCTGATGGCCTCTGCAAGGTCATAAGCCTATGGGCACCGGTCTTAAAAAATATTGTGATGGTCCCCACAAGGCTTTTGGTGCCCATCCAATTTTCTGGTGGTCCCTTCAGGGTTATGCACTGTCTATAATATTTTGTACTGGACTCCACAAAATGTTGTAAGTGAGCATCTACAAAATATTGTGCTGGTCTCTACAAAACATTGTAGTGGTCCTCACAAGTTTGTGACTGCCCACACCCAAGGGCACCTGCCTACAAAATATTATGATGATCCATGCGAGGTTGTGGGCATCTACAAAATATTTTGTTGGTCTCTACAAAACATTATGGCCCTTATAAGTTTGTGACTGCCTACAAAATTTTGTACCGGACTCTACAAAATGTTGTAATGGTCGCCCACCTACGCTGTGAGTGCCCACAAAAATTTGCAATGGCCTCCACAAGTTTGTAGATGGACGGTCTCAGAGCGCTTACTTGCCTACAAAATATTCTAATGGTGCCTACTAGGTCGTAACCCCATGGTCGCCTGCACATGTGGAATGAGAGGGCGCACTCCGAGTAGAAGATGCAGTAGAGGATCGGTTTCGAACGACGGCTCATTACGCTCGACGACTACGAGGCACGGCGTAGAAGACTGCAAAAGCAGACCCTGCCCTTAACTTGCCTGCCCTAAATGATGCCTGCCCTAAATCAAGCTTGCCCTTAACTGGCCTACCCTAAACTGAGCCTGCCCTTAACTGAGCCTGCCCTTAACTGGCCTGCCCTAAACTAAGCCTGCCCTAAACTAACACTCAAGTCCGCGTCGCTCGCGCGCGGCGTCTCACACAACAACGATGAAGTGAGGTTTAAAATTATTCTGATTTAAAATTGTAACTATTTTGTTTAAGAGAAAAAAAACTCGTCGCGCCGAGGCGCGTTACCCTGCCCTGCCCTAAACATGCCCCTTACAAACTCCACTTTCGCTC
>CM031561.1:5605610-5608110 GCA_018466975.1 Sparassis latifolia
CACACCCGGCCATTTCCACTCCAAGTCAGTACATCCCGTCAGACGGGCCCATCGATGACTCGGTCAAGAAAATGCCAGCCATCCAACTAAAGGAGCGTACTAGACCCACAAGGGCTTTCAACTCCCGATAATCAAAACTAAGAGCACACTCCTTTCCGGTACTCAGAGAAGACCTTCGTTCGGTGGCGACGCCATTACTAGAAGGTCGAATCCTTTTCCCTTACTAGGGGCCACTCAAAAGACCCGACACTCGATATTAAAGACCCCCGGAACCCAAGGACATGCCTGTCAAAAATAAATAGAGGGAGTCAGTAAGTAACAAATAAGCCCCAGCGCCCAATAAGCCGACTGCGTTCTCATCTACTAGGGGAGTGATTTCACGTCCTTCTCTTCGCTACTAAGGGGTTCCTAACGCATACTGAGAGCTTCATCCTTTCTATGGCCGGCCGTTACTAGAGAGACACTAATTAAACAGCTTCCTCCACTTCTGCGGCGACCCCTACTCGAAGGCACTCCTTTCAACGATTCGGATCCTTTTCGACACGCATACTCGGAGCTTCATCCTTTCTTTGGCCGGCCGTTACTAGAGAGACACTAATTGAATAGCTTCCTCCACTTCTGCGGCGACCCCTACTAGAAGGCACTCCTTTCAACGATCGAGGACATTACTAAAATCCGTTCCGTTCGACAATGTACTCGGAATTTTCGCATTTTCTTTGGCAAGCCGGCTTACACGGAGGTGCTGCTGAGAGCGTTGTCCTTTTCTGCGGCGAGCCCCTACTGAGCTACTGATCCTTTCGACATACTAACAGCCGGCGACGTCTATCTACTAAGGGGTTCCTTTCGCATACTGAGAGCTTCATCCTTTCTATGGCCGGCCGTTACTAGAGAGACACTAATTGAATAGCTTCCTCCACTTCTGCGGCGACCCCTACTAGAAGGCACTCCTTTCAACTACTCGGATCCTTTTCGACCGGGTACTTGCCTACTCACGGCTTAGCAGCGACTACTGTTTCAGATCCACCGCAAACAAATGCGATGGCCTTACTGAGCCTCCACATCCTTGACGCTCTCGGCTTTCCTCCACGGAAGTTTATCGCTTACTGACAGCTCCGCGGAGGACACTTTCGGGACCTTACAAATAAATGCAATGCCCTTACTGAGCCCCCCACTTCCCTGCTGCTTTCGCTTCCCTTCACAGAAGTTTATCGCTTACTGACAGCTCCGCGGCGGACACTTTCGGGACCTTACAAATAAATGCAATGCCCTTACTGAGCCCCCCACTTCCCTGCTGCTTTCGCTTCCCTTCACAGAAGTTTATCGCTTACTGACAGCTCCGCGGCGGACACTTTCGGGACCTTACAAATAAATGCAATGCCCTTACTGAGCCCCCCACTTCCCTGCTGCTTTCAGCTTCCCTTCATGTGGTAGGAAAGGGCCTCTGTTTGTTCATGTTGTGGCAGGTGCGCATGAGGCGTGATAATAGGTGTCCACAAAATCGCGTTTTTGGTGGTTTCTCCCTTGCACAATAATTTCGAACCTCTTACCAAAAAAGCGGTCAACTCCAGTTATTAGAAATATCCTGAGGGGTCTCCCACAGACAGAAGATATGCCTGGCTGAGCAGAATCATTGGCCTTGTCCATCCAGTCTGCTTTTAAGGTGACCTTTGGAGGTGTATGCTTGCCTGAAAAATATTCCAGTGGCCCCTTCAAGTCTGTACATTCAAGGGTGCCTGCCTATAAGATTTTCTGATGGCCTCTGCAAGGTCATAAGCCTATGGGCACCGGTCTTAAAAAATATTGTGATGGTCCCGACAAGGCTTTTGGTGCCCATCCAATTTTCTGGTGGTCCCTTCAGGGTTATGCACTGTCTATAATATTTTGTACTGGACTCCACAAAATGTTGTAAGTGAGCATCTACAAAATATTGTGCTGGTCTCTACAAAACATTGTAGTGGTCCTCACAAGTTTGTGACTGCCCACACCCAAGGGCACCTGCCTACAAAATATTATGATGATCCATGCGAGGTTGTGGGCATCTACAAAATATTTTGTTGGTCTCTACAAAACATTATGGCCCTTATAAGTTTGTGACTGCCTACAAAATCTTGTACCGGACTCTACAAAATGTTGTAATGGTCGCCCACCTACGCTGTGAGTGCCCACAAAAATTTGCAATGGCCTCCACAAGTTTGTAGATGGAGCGGTCTCAGGCGCTTACTTGCCTACAAAATATTCTAATGGTGCCTACTAGGTCGTAACCCCATGGTCGCCTGCACATGTGGAATGAGAGGCGCACTCCGAGTAGAAGATGCAGTAGAGGATCGGTTTGAGCGGCGGCTCATTACGCTCGGCGACTACGAGGCACGGCGTGAAGACTACAAAAGCAGACCCTGCCCTTAACTTGCCTGCCTAAATGATGCCTGCCTAAATCAAGCTTGCCCTTAACTGGCCTACCTAAACTGAGCCTGCCTAAACTGAGCCTGCCCTTAACTGGCCT
>CM031561.1:5613110-5618110 GCA_018466975.1 Sparassis latifolia
TGTCGAATGCCTTCTTGAAGTCAATGAAGATCGCATAGGTGGATTTACCCACTATGTGTCGTCTCCTTACCATTTCCGCTACCGCTATATATTGGGCCACGGCCTCTTCACCCGCTCGGAAGCCAGCTTGTTCTCTTACAAACAATTTTGCCTTCTCCAATCCGGTAGAGAGTCTATTTGCCATGACGCCCAGTAGGACTTTGAATCCTACAGAGATCAAGCTGATACCACGATAGTTGGCCATCAGTTCAGGATCTCCAGATTTGTATAGGCTGCAGACTTCAGCCTCTTTCCATTCTTCTGGAACAACACCCTGAGCCCAGATGGACTTCAGGATGGGGAGGAATGCTTTTCCCATTTTTGTATAGGGAACTTCAGGGAGTTCCATCTCTCCTAAAGCGAAGTTAATAAGCTCCGGTCTTCTCATTCCAGGGCTGTCCATAAGGACTTTTTGCATGCATTCCTCCTTTAACATTTCTTTTAGAACATTAACATGGGTTTCATCATCACCAGTGCTCGTGTTGCGCTCCATGTTACGAATGGAGAGCAAGACTTGTTTCCAGGTTAATGGTTCATTTAATCCTTGGAGTTCTGGTTGTCGATCCTCCCACTTCCACATCGGCCCAGTGGTCTTCATCTTGTGATGGACCTGGGTCAGCATTTGCAAGAGCATCATAGTGATCTGCAATAGCTTCCAATATGGCTTCGGGGGTAACACAAAGCTCTCCTTTGGCATTGCGCACTAAGGGAAGGGCAGACGCATTACGATCATGTTCAATGGAGCTCATGAGACGGGTCCACACTTTTTTGAGGTCGCCCGCTCGAAGGTCAGTAAGGGTGTGTTTCACCGCTTTACGTTCCTCTGTAGTAGCCCATTTTTTATGTGCCATCTCAAAGGTCTTGGTCGCTTTAAGATAGCTCTCACGTACTTCTGCAGTAACCTTGCCTTCAGTGGCCATTTTGGCCAGTTTTTTAGCAAGGGCATTCCTACGTTTGTACATGGAAGCAAGCTTTCTGGGGAAGCGGGGTTTATGAGATCCCAAAGCCCTCTTTACTTCCAACTTCTTGCAAACTTTGTCCATGGTGGATATGAAGGCGTTGGTTCTAGTGTTGAGTTCCTCCTCATCAGAGGCCTCTTCAACGCTCAGGGCGCTCCATTTGTTGTGGTTTACTATAGAGCGTCCTTTCCCCTTTATTGCATCAGTGTCAAATCTCATCCGGTTTATTTTTGAGGGAGCCTCCAGTGCAATTGCACGGAATTCCGCTATGACCGGACGATGGTCACTAATGGGGTAGTCTCGATGCACCCTTGGTCTTCTGAGATGTATGCGTCCAGAGGCACTGACTACAATATGGTCTAGTGACTTAGGCGCCCCATTGACAGGGAATCGAGAGAGGGGGGATCCACGGGTTTGGAGCACTTGTAGGCCAGTGATAGGAGGATTAATTTCCTGTCCTATCTGAGTGGCAGACATGTTCCAATCTCCAAGTATTATTATAGGGGCTCCCGGCGTGTGCGTCAGTACACGCTTGTTGATGGCAAGTATTTCACGTATCCGCTTTCTGCGCTCTCTCACAAAGTTACCTCCAGAAGGTAGGTAGATTGCAATAACGTGTACGGGTACAGAATTTCTTGTCAGCCCACTGATTTTTACATGGATGTAATGCCCTTCTTTTTGTTCGACGAGATATGAGGATAGGCTTTGGTGCACTAGCACCGCTTGGCCTCTAAAGCCCGTAGTCCAATTTTGAGCATAGGTGGTGTAACCGGGCACCCTAAGCTGATACGCTCTATCGGTGACCAGAGTTTCCTGAATGGCACAGACTTTAATTTTTTCCTTACATAATAGCTGCTCCAGCTCTACGGCCTTTGACTTGAAGCCATTGAGGTTCAGGGTCATATCTGGCGATGCGCGAGTTAACAACAGGAGAGGTCTGTTTTTCCCATTCGAATTGACCTTACGGTCTCGCCAGCTCCTCCAAAGGTCAATACGCCACAGACTGACCGCCCTTGAACGCCATTTGACGCTCGGGTCCAAGTCGCCCTTGGTGGCTTTAACAAACTTTGGTGTGCGCTCTCGGGTCATAGAACTTATAGTCCTTTTTAATCCCGAGCCGACCTCCTTTTTGACCATCATTTCAATGTGCCAAGCGGAGTGCTTTGAGCTGATTTTTTTGAGGGAGATAATTCCCTTGTACATCTCAGGGTTCAGTATCGCTTTTAATTCTGCCCAGATAGCGGGTATGCTCATGCATCCCGTGTTGTATAGGACGAAGCGATCATTATCCTCGAGCTGTGCACGACGCTGGGTGCTCTTTATCAAATTTAACGTGGGGGCTTGGTTTCCTGCAGCGCCACTGTGGAGACCAGCTCCACGCCTCTGTGAGCCGGAGGCGGCGTCAGAACCTGAGTTAATTTTATGAATAGCCATGATTGTTATAATTCGATAGAGTGCTAGGATCCGCCGAACGCTTCCACAGGGCTGGAGTGCATACGACCAGGTTAATCGTCACACAGCGTCCCTGCTTCCACTCAACTTCACCACCACAACCACCCGTCACTTCCATTATTGACAAACACCCTTAATCGAGCCCCGGTAGGGAGGTCGCGCAGAGCAGTCATCCAGTCCAGCTGGGTGGAGTCGCGTCTGTTACCGTCCGAGTTGTAAGTCTCAGATAAGTGTCCAAGCAGCCAACATGCTTTCGCATGGAATCGCGCGATGTACCGTGACACAAGACCAAACCGAATAAAATACCAGCGCCTTAGCGCGAACACTTAGGAATTTTTGCTACGGTTTTGGAGAAGATTAGGTCTCGGCTGTCTGCATTGCTTTTAGTAACCTTTACTGAAGCCCATCAGGAGGGCCTTTATATACCCTTTGTGCGCTCTTTTGCACTTTTGAGCATTTGTATAAAGTCCTTTACTGAATACCTGGTGACAGAGCATACAGGGGGGTCAGTTATGGTTCAATAATCATTTGTTGTCTTATAGCAAGGTCTTCTGACCGCTAGAATCACTTAGGAGAATTTTTATAAGCCTCTTTTCTACGCTTTTTCCGCTTTTTTGGCATTTTTTGAAGTCCTCCTTAGAATCCTTTGCTGTAGGGCATGCAACGAAAATTGTTATAGGGTGTAATCTATGTAGATTTACCTTTAGCAAGATTTTGGACCCTTCAAATCACAGGGGATTTTTATTCTCCTTTCTGCGCTTTTTGCGCTTTTTCAGATTTTGAAGTCCTTGTTTAAATTCTTGGCGTGAAGGGGTTGCCTGCAAGTTGTGGCATACTTAGTAGGGACCATAGGGCCCCTCTTTTCGTCACTTGGGCGCATTATTTTTCGCTCTAATGGACCCTTTAAAACGCATTTTTCGCATTTTTAGAGGTCTTTGTAGCACTTCTCACAGGGGCATTTATTGTAGACTTTGTAGTGTGGTCTTGTATGGTTTTGGTGACGCTCTTAGGCCCATTATTAGGCGCCCTAAGCGTCCATTACAATTTTCCTTATTACAAGTCTTATCCCTTTTGCAATGCCCTTGTAGCCAAGCCCTTCCTGCAGTCCCCTTCGAGTTTTTGCTTGAAGTGGGGCTTGGAGCGGTGCTTAGGACGTTCAGGCATGCTTTTTAAAGTCATATTAGGCTTGGTGCGCTTTTTCTGCATTTTTAAAGTGCCTTTAAAGCATTCTTTTTAAGCCAGAGACTTTGTATCTGTCTCCAATCCAGTCCTTACAGTCAAGGGTTTTTTCCCAAGCATCAGGTCAGATTAGGGGGTCCATTTTGGAGCCCAAGACAAACACAGGAAGGTAAGAAGGTACTGTAGGTAGAGTAGGTACTAGTCACTTTCAGTCTTGATGGCCTTGGCTTTTGCTACCTTGGCCTTCTTTCTGGAAGGGCCCTCTTCCCTGTCCTCTACCCCTCTAGGCCTCTTGGAGTAAGGTTTCTCTACCTTCCCCTTGGCCTTCTCCTTACCCTTCCCCTTCACAAGGTCATTAATCTGAGCCTTGAGGTCAACCACTTCCTTCTTGAGTGTAAGGATTTCTCCCTTCAACTCTTTCAGGGCAGGCTGTACCTCCACTTCAGGCACAAGATCAATCCACCTTACCAGACCTTCAGGTTCAACCTTTATAGGCTGCCATCCCAAAGGGGCCCTCATCTTCTCCAGCTTATGGAGGGTGTTACAGGCCTTGGGAGCATGGGTCATCCCTGCAAGCCAAGACTTGTTGCACAGAAGGCAAATCTGTAAGGATTTGTCAGTGGCATGTTCAGAGGGTTCAAAGTGGTTAGTAACTCACTTTAATGGCCTTTACAGGCTCTATCTCTCCAAACAAATCCACAAGGGGCAGGTCTATCTCACTGCCAGAGACAGTGTACTTGTCTACCCATTCCTTGTCCTTGGCAAAGCCAAGTCTCAGGAGCCAATTCTCAGTGAGCTTTCCTGACACCTCCCTGGAATTGGTAGGCATCAGTAAGCATGAAAGAGAATCTAAGTGTCTGCAGACATACCTGAGTTGTATCAACTCCCTGTAGTTAGCAAAGGAGCCACAAGCATCCAATAGGCCTTCAACCCCTTCTATGTCAGGGGAAGAGCCCAAGGGCAGTATCCACCATGTAGAAGCCAATTTCCCCTCCCTTTCAGGATGGGGGAAGACTTCATGGGCAGACACATGAGCCCAATGGAAAGGTATACTAATCCTCTCCTCCAAGTGGACTTCCCTGGGGTTAACAGGGATCTTACCAGGGGGAAGAAGGTAGAATGCCCCCTCCAACTCCATTCCAACTTCCTTAGCAAGGAAGCGCCCTTTAAAATATTGGGCTACCAAAGCATCTAGCTGAGCCAGATCCTGAGGCTGGAAGGAAGCTCCAGGCTGAGTGGGGAAGGCTACAAGCACCTCCTGCTCAGAGAACTTCTTGGACAGCTCCCTCTTTTGGTTGTAGGAAAAGAGACCTGAGTCTACATTCTCCTTGCTGCAAGCAGCAAACCAAGTAGCAGAGAGAGCCATCTTAG
>CM031561.1:5655610-5665610 GCA_018466975.1 Sparassis latifolia
TGTGGCATCTACAAAATATTTTGTTGGTCTCTACAAAACATTATGGCCCTTATAAGTTTGTGACTGCCTACAAAATCTTGTACCGGACTCTACAAAATGTTGTAATGGTCGCCCACCTACGCTGTGAGTGCCCACAAAAATTTGCAATGGCCTCCACAAGTTTGTAGATGGACGGTCTCAGAGCGCTTACTTGCCTACAAAATATTCTAATGGTGCCTACTAGGTCAGAACCCCATGGTCGCCTGCACATGTGGAATGAGAGGGCGACCGAGTAGAAGATGCAGTAGAGGATCGGTTTCGAACGACGGCTCATTACGCTCGACGACTACGAGGCACGGCGTAGAAGACTACAAAAGCAGACCCTGCCCTTAACTTGCCTGCCCTAAATGATGCCTGCCCTAAATCAAGCTTGCCCTTAACTGGCCTACCCTAAACTGAGCCTGCCCTAAACTGAGCCTGCCCTTAACTGGCCTGCCCTAAACTAAGCCTGCCCTAAACTAACACTCAAGTCCGCTGCCGCCGCGCAGGCGCGCGCCTCACACAACAACGATGAAGTGAGGTTTAAAATTATTCTGATTTAAAATTGTAACTATTTTGTTTAAGAGAAAAAAAACTCGTCGCGCCGAGGCGCGTTACCCTGCCCTGCCCTAAACATGCCCCTTACAAACTCCACTTTCACTCCTCCACCCCTCTACCACTCCACCCCAAACCCTCGAAGAATGTGCCCTCATACTCAGCGCATCTATTACTAGATGCACTTGAAGATGTGGGCACACCTTCAGTCCCTCGTTTGGCAAAAAGGGCGAAAGCGGTGCCCTTCCCACCGGATGAGGAGGTAGAGAATCCGAGGGGGCGATTCAATACCATATTGACGATGCCAGAGGCCTACACACCGACCGCTCGCATCTCCCTCATCAGAAGTACTCGTCTACTTACCCCTCCTCAGCGACCTTTCCGACCCTCTGTAATGGCCCCACCGACCATTACAAACGGCCTTGCTGAGCCCTGGCTTCATGCTTTCGGCTTTCCTTCTTATGGTAGGAAAGGGCCTCTGTTTGTTCATGTTGTGGCAGGTGCGCATGAGGCGTGAGTATAGGTGTCCACAAAATCGCGCTTTTGGTGGTTTCCTGCACAATAATTTCAACCTCTTACCAAAAAGCGGTCAACTCCAGTAATTCACTAAATCGCATTTTTTGAACCTGCCCTGAAGTCGAGTTACAAACGATGCTTATATTCTCTTCTATGCCCTTCTGACCCTTTCGCCGATGGACCTGCCCTGAAGTCGCCACAAATGATGCTTTCATTCCCTGCCGTGTCATTACAATCGCCCCTTCTGGCTTACAAGGGTCGCCGCGCTCTCCTATCGCCCCTTACGCCCTCCTATCTCCATGAGTAATCTCCTACGGCTTCTAATGAGGTTTCTATCGCCGATCGACGCTTGTACTAATGGCATAAGTAATCGTGCTCCTATTCACTTGTAAGCCATTTCTACTCAGTTGTACCCCATTTCTAATGCCATAAGTAATCTCCTTCTGTTCACTCGCACGCCATTTCTAATGCGCTTCTCGTGGCATAAGTAATCGTGGCTTGTATTCACTTGTAAGCCATTTCTAATGCACCTTTCTAGTGACGTAAGTAATCGCACTTCCATTCGGTTGTACGCCATTTCTAATGCCATAAGTAATCTCGCCCATCGCCTTGTACACCATTTCTAATGCGCCTTCGCCCTTCTCTAATGCCATAAGCGCCTTTCCATTACGCCGCTTGTATTCGCCGTAAGCCATCCTCAGATCCCCTTTCCTCTCGTGGCGCCACCAGCACCAAGTCCAACTGGAGCCTGCCCTGAAGTGAGGGCACGATAAGGAAAGAGAAGCGCCGACCGGGTCGAACAAATCTATAGAACGAGGGCTTAACCTCAGCGGATCGTGAGCAACAAGGCTACTCTACCGCTTACAGTACCCCGCTCCCATTCAAGTCGCCTGCAAAGGATTCACCCTCGCGCATATGATGATTACAATCCGCAGACAAGACGCCCGGCATTTCCGCCTGGCGCCCAGCCCGCCTGGTTCGGTTCACGAGCAAAAGCTCTATTTCTACGCCCTTATACGCGGGACCAACATCGCTGCTTCTAGCACGGATTCTGACTTAGAGGCGCTCAGCCATAATCCAGCAGATGATAGCTCGCGCCACTGCCCGATCGGACAGACGCAAATACCAAATATCTGAATGAACGGTTCCTCTCGCACTAAGTTCAATTACTGTCGCGACGACCCTCCATCAGTAGGGTAAAACTAACCTGTCTCACGACGGTCTAAACCCAGCTCACGCTCCCTATTAGTGGGTGAACAATCCAACGCTACCGAATTCTGCTTCGTATGATAGGAAGAGCCGACATCGAAGGATCAAAAGCAACGCCGCTTATGAACGCTGGCTGCCACAAGCCAGTTATCCCTGTGGTAACTTTTCTGGCACCTCTAGCCTCAAATTCCGAGGGACTAAAGGATCGATAGGCCACGCTTTCACGGTTCGATTCACACTGAAAATCAAAATCAAGGGACTTTTACCCTTTGTTCCACTCGAGATTTCTGTTCTCGATGAGTCCCCTTAGGACACCTGCGTTATCTTTTAACAGATGTGCCGCCCCAGCCAAACTCCCCACCTGACAATGTCTTCAACCCGGATCGCCCTTGAAGGACCTTCGCACTAAAAGGTGGGACTTTCGCCCAGCCCGCCTCATCGAATAAGTAAAAAGACGATAAAGGTAGTGGTATTTCAACGGCGCCAAGCTCCCACTTATTCTACGCCTCTATGTCTTTTCACAATGTCAAACTAGAGTCAAGCTCAACAGGGTCTTCTTTCCCGCTGATTCCGCCAAGCCCGTTCCCTTGGCTGTGGTTTCGCTAGATAGTAGATAGGGACAGTGGGAATCTCGTTAATCCATTTTTTTGCGGGACCACTAATTAGAAGGCGAGGCATTTGGGTACCTAAGGGAGTCATAGATACTCCCGTCGTTACCCGCGCGCCCACTCTACTAATTCCGCGGGCAAATTTGACTGACCATCAGTAGAGTCATTAAGCCTCCTGGGCCCATGCTCCACCTAAGCGCTGCAAATCAGTGATTAGACGACCGGTCTAACCCATAGCTCCAGGTTTCCCAAAGGATCGGATCTGCTAAGCAGTCTTCACTTCGGCCTGGTAAACCCGTGTGGTGGTGGGAACTCCTGGGCGGTTAGTCCAAGAGGATATCCCTGCCATATCTTTCGACATTTGGCTTCATCACGCCTTACAGACGTAGCGGAAACAAACAGCAAGCGAGCGGGTGCATCTCATTTTAGAGTGCGACTCCGGTCTACACTATTTGAAGTCTCCCCTTAGGGAGAGAGGAAAGCCGAGACGTTCGACCATACAGTCTGAGGTGTCAACTCCCAAGGAGTCCCCTTTGACTATACAGGAAGCAAACTCGTCTTGAACAGAGTAGTAAGGGTCCCTTCCGGGAACAAACTTCCTACCCAAATTGGCGCTACCTCTGCGAGGAATTCTGCAATGAATGTATACCCAAATGAATCCAATCTTCTGGGAGTTCGCCCAATTGACCGAACCCCTATGATAATCCACGCCGAAATTGTTAATATGTACTCCACCGACAATATAGATTCCAATAGCACGTGTGAGACTAATATCGTCCTCATACTGTACTCTGTCCTGAAAGAAATCGTCCTCATCATCGGGCCGGACATAAGGGGCCAGCTGTAGCTGGTCCTTAAGCAGCTCAATAGATTTCTTCAGATACTTTGCTCGAGCCTTACCCACTTCAATGTGATCACAGGACATCACTAGGTGTTCCCACTCCCATCCATGTATCACCTTGTCTCCGCACAGGGGACAGTGATCACGTTCAAAGGGGGGGGCACCAGTCCTGCTAAGGACCTGCCAACGGTCATTGACTCTGGGGAAGGATCTTGTCCTTACCCGAATTAGCCAGTTGACACCTTTGTTAAGGTCGGGCGGTTGAGCGCATTTCGCAAATAACCTCTGGTGGCACCGATGCCAAACTTATCATAGAACTGCCAGGCTGGAGAGCGTTGAGCAGTCATATTTCGTTCTAGCATACAGTCTTTCATATCAGAGATATGTTGCCACTCATCAGGGGTCTTTGTGCGAATTCCCATGAGCATAGTCTGCTGTAGTTGTCTCTCTAGAGAGGAGTCATAGCGCGTGGGTCTATAACCGCTACAGTTCGGTCACTCCGGCAGGTTCATCTTCCACTTCAAATCCACGGTTATCGACTTCATTGCGAGTGTTACGCAATTGATCCAACGCTTCATTTCTGTAGTCGCTACACCTGGTATGTAGCTCATAGGCACGCCCTCGCAACCCATGGGCGTAAGGGCTCACCATCATGTTTGGTGAGACCTCGCAAGAGTTCCTTTTCATACTTCTGGTTAGTTGTAATCCAGGTTTTCTTTGCGCACGGTAAGGATGCTGGGACAGTTCTTTAGCCAAGTCTTTATTCCATCCGAGTATTGTAGCTTAGCGGACAAGCGGGCTCGGAGGGCATTTTGTTCTTCTGCGATGCTAGGGAGACCAAGTTCGTAGCCTAACGAGTAGCAGTCATACTGTCTCGATTTGCTAGAGCTTCCCATAGCAAGCTTTAGAGCTTTGTTAACGATCCTTTGGATGGGTACAGCATGGGCCAGTTTGTAACCTACCCATTCTGAGCCGTACAGCATCTTAGACATCAGGATGGTCCTGATGACGGTCGCCTTAATGGACATAGGCCATTTAGGGTCACGCAGGAGGGGGCGTATAACATTGAGTACTTTTTCTCCCTTTGCCGCTTGAAGCTTAACAAAGGCGAGTTCATTTCCATCCTTTCCTCTGCTATCACCTACACTCTTTTGCATGGTGATGCCCAGATATTTGTACTCATCAACTATTGGAAGGGGTCCCTCTGGAGTGTCATAAACATTCTGTCGGTATGCTCGCCTAGTTCTTCGTCACCAGTGATCAGCATTACACCACATTTAGCGAGTCCCATCTCCATTCCCCATTTAACTCCCCATTCTCGAACATTGTTGCAGAAGCGTTGTGCTTTCTCGTCAGTTTCTTCGAGTCCTACTACGTCATCAGCATATTTACCTCCAGGGCACTTGTTAGCGACGGACAGTCCAGGGACTGTAATACCACCGCAGGTGGTTTCTCTCAGGAGGTTATTAACGAAGATAATGAATAGGATGGGGGAAAGAGGACAGCCTTGTCGAGTCCCTCGGGCCATTCCAAAGGTACGCGTTCGGTGTCCTCCAGCAGAAACATGGATTCGTGAGGTTCTATACATTGCTTTTATCAACGTCAAGAATTGTCCACGACTCCCATGTGGTCAAGGATTTTGTACAATGCTTCATGGTGCACTCTGTCGAATGCCTTCTTGAAGTCAATGAAGATCGATAGGTGGATTTACCCACTATGTGTCGTCTCCTTACCATTTCCGCTACCGCTATATATTGGGCCACGGCCTCTTCACCCGCCCGGAAGCCAGCTTGTTCTCTTACAAACAATTTTGCCTTCTCCAATCCGGTAGAGAGTCTATTTGCCATGACGCCCAGTAGGACTTTGAATCCTACAGAGATCAAGCTGATACCACGATAGTTGGCCATCAGTTCAGGATCTCCAGATTTGTATAGGCTGCAGACTTCAGCCTCTTTCCATTCTTCTGGAACAACACCCTGAGCCCAGATGGACTTCAGGATGGGGAGGAATGCTTTTCCCATTTTTGTATAGGGAACTTCAGGGAGTTCCATCTCTCCTAAAGCGAAGTTAATAAGCTCCGGTCTTCTCATTCCAGGGCTGTCCATAAGGACTTTTTGCATGCATTCCTCCTTTAACATTTCTTTTAGAACATTAACATGGGTTTCATCATCACCAGTGCTCGTGTTGCGCTCCATGTTACGAATGGAGAGCAAGACTTGTTTCCAGGTTAATGGTTCATTTAATCCTTGGAGTTCTGGTTGACGATCCCCTCCCACTTCCACATCGGCCCAGTGGTCTTCATCTTGTGATGGACCTGGGTCAGCATTTGCAAGAGCATCATAGTGATCTGCAATAGCTTCCAATATGGCTTCGGGGGTAACACAAAGCTCTCCTTTGGCATTGCGCACTAAGGGAAGGGCAGACGCATTACGATCATGTTCAATGGAGCTCATGAGACGGGTCCACACTTTTTTGAGGTCGCCCGCCCGAAGGTCAGTAAGGGTGTGTTTCACCGCTTTACGCTCCTCTGTAGTAGCCCATTTTTTATGTGCCATCTCAAAGGTCTTGGTCGCTTTAAGATAGCTCTCACGTACTTCTGCAGTAACCTTGCCTTCAGTGGCCATTTTGGCCAGTTTTTTAGCAAGGGCATTCCTACGTTTGTACATGGAAGCAAGCTTTCTGGGGAAGCGGGGTTTATGAGATCCCAAAGCCCTCTTTACTTCCAACTTCTTGCAAACTTTGTCCATGGTGGATATGAAGGCGTTGGTTCTAGTGTTGAGTTCCTCCTCATCAGAGGCCTCTTCAACGCTCAGGGCGCTCCATTTGTTGTGGTTTACTATAGAGCGTCCTTTCCCCTTTATTGCATCAGTGTCAAATCTCATCCGGTTTATTTTTGAGGGAGCCTCCAGTGCAATTGCACGGAATTCCGCTATGACCGGACGATGGTCACTATCGGGGTAGTCTCGATGCACCCTTGGTCTTCTGAGATGTATGCGTCCAGAGGCACTGACTACAATATGGTCTAGTGACTTAGGCGCCCCATTGACAGGGAATCGAGAGAGGGGGGATCCACGGGTTTGGAGCACTTGTAGGCCAGTGATAGGAGGATTAATTTCCTGTCCTATCTGGAGTGGCAGACATGTTCCAATCTCCAAGTATTATTATAGGGCTCCCGCGCAGCGCCAGTACACGCTTGTTGATGGCAAGTATTTCACGTATCCGCTTTCTGCGCTCTCTCACAAAGTTACCTCCAGAAGGTAGGTAGATTGCAATAACGTGTACGGGTACAGAATTTCTTGTCAGCCCACTGATTTTTACATGGATGTAATGCCCTTCTTTTGTTCGACGAGATATGAGGATAGGCTTTGGTGCACTAGCACCGCTTGGCCTCTAAAGCCCGTAGTCCAATTTTGAGCATAGGTGGTGTAACCGGGCACCCTAAGCTGATACGCTCTATCGGTGACCAGAGTTTCCTGAATGGCACAGACTTTAATTTTTTCCTTACATAATAGCTGCTCCAGCTCTACGGCCTTTGACTTGAAGCCATTGAGGTTCAGGGTCATAATACGAGCGGACGCGAGTTAACAGCAGGAGAGGTCTGTTTTTTCCCATTCGAATTGACCTTACGGTCTCGCCAGCTCCTCCAAAGGTCAATACGCCACAGACTGACCGCCTTGAACGCCATTTGACGCCGGGTCCAAGTCGCCTTGGTGGCTTTAACAAACTTTGTGTGCGCTCGGTCATAGAACTTATAGTCCTTTTTAATCCCGAGCCGACTCTCCTTTTTGACCATCATTTCAATGTGCCAAGCGGAGTGCTTTGAGCTGATTTTTTTGAGGGAGATAATTCCTTGTACATCTCAGGTTCAGTATCGCTTTAATTCTGCTCAGATAGCGGGTATGCTCATGCATCCCGTGTTGTATAGGACGGCTTATCATTATCCTCGAGCTGTGCACGACGCTGGGTGCTCTTTATCAAATTTAACGTGGGGCTTGGTTTCTGCAGCGCCACTGTGGAGACCAGCTCCACGCCTCTGTGAGCCGGAGGCGGCGTCAGAACCTGAGTTAATTTTATGAATAGCCATGATTGTTATAATTCGATAGAGTGCTAGGATCCGCCGAACGCCCACAGGGCTGGAGTGCATACGACCAGGTTAATCGTCACACAGCGCCCCTGCTTCCACTCAACTTCACCACCACAACCACCCGCACTTCCATTATTGACAAACACCCTTAATCGAGCCCCGTAGGGAGGTCGCGAGAGCAGTCATCCAGTCCAGCTGGGTGGAGTCGCGCCTGTTACCGTCCGAGTTGTAAGTCTCAGATAAGTGTCCAAGCAGCCAACATGCTTTCGCATGGAATCGCGCATGTACCGTGACACAAGACCAAACCGAATAAAATACCAGCGCCTTAGCGCAGACACTTGGGAATTTTTTGCTACGGTTTTGGAGAAGATTAGGTCTCGGCTGTCTGCATTGCTTTTAGTAACCTTTACTGAAGCCCATCAGGAGGGGCCTTTATATACCCTTTGTGCGCTCTTTTGCACTTTTCGAGCATTTGTATAAAGTCCTTTACTGAATACCTGGTGACAGAGCATACAGGGGGGTCAGTTATGGTTCAATAATCATTTGTTGTCTTATAGCAAGGTCTTCTGACCGCTAGAATCACTTAGAGAATTTTTATAAGCCTCTTTTCTACGCTTTTTCCGCTTTTTTGGCATTTTTTGAAGTCCTCCTTAGAATCCTTTGCTGTAGGGCATGCAACGAAAATTGTTATAGGGTGTAATCTATGTAGATTTACCTTTAGCAAGATTTTTGGACCCTTCAAATCACAGGGGGATTTTTTATTCTCCCTTTCTGCGCTTTTTTTGCGCTTTTTCAGATTTTTGAAGTCCTTGTTTAAATTCTTGGCGTGAAGGGGTTGCCTGCAAGTTGTGGCATACTTAGTAGGGACCATAGGGCCCCTCTTTTCGTCACTTGGGCGCATTATTTTTCGCTCTAATGGACCCTTTAAAACGCATTTTTCGCATTTTTAGAGGTCTTTGTAGCACTTCTCACAGGGGCATTTATTGTAGACTTTGTAGTGTGGTCTTGTATGGTTTTGGTGACGCTCTTAGGCCCATTATTAGGCGCCCTAAGCGTCCATTACAATTTTCCTTATTACAAGTCTTATCCCTTTGCAATGCTCCTTGTAGCCAAGCCCTTCCTGCAGTCCCCTTCGAGTTTTTGCTTGAAGTGGGGCTTGGAGCGGTGCTTAGGACGTTCAGGCATGCTTTTAAAGTCATATTAGGCTTGGTGCGCTTTTTCTGCATTTTTAAAGTGCCTTTAAAGCATTCTTTTTAAGCCAGAGACTTTGTATCTGTCTCCAATCCAGTCCTTACAGTCAAGGGTTTTTTCCCAAGCATCAGGTCAGATTAGGGGGTCCATTTTGGAGCCCAAGACAAACACAGGAAGGTAAGAAGGTACTGTAGGTAGAGTAGGTACTAGTCACTTTCAGTCTTGATGGCCTTGGCTTTTGCTACCTTGGCCTTCTTTCTGGAAGGGCCCTCTTCCCTGTCCTCTACCCCTCTAGGCCTCTTGGAGTAAGGTTTCTACCTTCCCTTGGCCTTCTCCTTACCCTTCCCCTTCACAAGGTCATTAATCTGAGCCTTGAGGTCAACCACTTCCTTCTTGAGTGTAAGGATTTCTCCCTTCAACTCTTTCAGGGCAGGCTGTACCTCCACTTCAGGCACAAGATCAATCCACCTTACCAGACCTTCAGGTTCAACCTTTATAGGCTGCCATCCCAAAGGGGCCCTCATCTTCTCCAGCTTATGGAGGGTGTTACAGGCCTTGGGAGCATGGGTCATCCCTGCAAGCCAAGACTTGTTGCACAGAAGGCAAATCTGTAAGGATTTGTCAGTGGCATGTTCAGAGGGTTCAAAGTGGTTAGTAACTCACTTTAATGGCCTTTACAGGCTCTATCTCTCCAAACAAATCCACAAGGGGCAGGTCTATCTCACTGCCAGAGACAGTGTACTTGTCTACCCATTCCTTGTCCTTGGCAAAGCCAAGTCTCAGGAGCCAATTCTCAGTGAGCTTTCCTGACACCTCCCTGGAATTGGTAGGCATCAGTAAGCATGAAAGAGAATCTAAGTGTCTGCAGACATACCTGAGTTGTATCAACTCCCTGTAGTTAGCAAAGGAGCCACAAGCATCCAATAGGCCTTCAACCCCTTCTATGTCAGGGGAAGAGCCCAAGGGCAGTATCCACCA
>CM031561.1:5680610-5683110 GCA_018466975.1 Sparassis latifolia
TTGAATGAAGCATCGCCGGCACAAGGCCTTGCGATTCGACTAGTTATTATGAATCACCAAAGGAGCGGCGGACCGCGTTGGTTTTTTATCTAATAAATACACCCCTCCCAGAAGTCGGGGCTTTGATCGCATGTATTAGCTCTAGAATTACCACAGTTATCCATGTAGCAAGGTACCATCAAATAAACTATAACTGATTTAATGAGCCATTCGCAGTTTCACCGTACAAACTTGTTTATACTTGGACATGCATGGCTTAATCTTTGAGACAAGCATATGACTACTGGCAGGATCAACCAGGTAACTACTAGCACATGCGAAGGGGTCACCCCCAACGCAAGCCACCGTCCTACTCGCGCCGGAGCGCTTTCGGAGGCGGGCGTTCATCACAAGGCCTTTTTAATTGCCCTCTATTCCATCCGATTCCAGTCGCAGCGCACCATCGCCTTCCGCCTAGACGTACTGACGTTCGCACGCCGGCGACAGGAACACCATGTATCCCGATCTCACAAGTCTTAGGTCGAGCTCTCCCCATTCAGAAAATGGAGATCACCGCCTTCAGTGGAGACTACCAGCGACCGGACACGCCTGAAAGACGCTCACAGTCACGGCGGATCCCCGAGTGGTTAGTTGCAAACGGATCTGGCCATAGGCAAGTAATCCACATCCTTCTCCATCGCAGACACCGGTCACAAAAGGACCGGGTCCGACTTCATGGGCGGAGAGTCTACAAAGGACTCTATCACACCCGGCCATTTCCACTCCAAGTCAGTACATCCCGTCAGACGGGCCCATCGATGACTCGGTCAAGAAAATGCCAGCCATCCAACTAAAGGAGCGTACTAGACCCACAAGGGGCTTTCAACTCCCGATAATCAAAACTAAGAGCACACTCCTTTCCGGTACTCAGAGAAGACCTTCGTTCGGTGGCGACGCCATTACTAGAAGGTCGAATCCTTTTCCCTTACTAGGGCCACTCAAAAGACCCGACACTCGATATTAAAGACCCTGGAACCCAAGGACATGCCTGTCAAAAATAAATAGAGGAGTCAGTAAGTAACAAATAAGCCCCCAGCGCCCAATAAGCCGACTGCGTTCTCATCTACTAGGGGAGTGATTTCACGTCCTTCTCTTCGCTACTAAGGGGTTCCTAACGCATACTGAGAGCTTCATCCTTTCTATGGCCGGCCGTTACTAGAGAGACACTAATTAAACAGCTTCCTCCACTTCTGCGGCGACCCCTACTCGAAGGCACTCCTTTCAACGATTCGGATCCTTTTCGACACGCATACTGAGCTTCATCCTTTCTTTGGCCGGCCGTTACTAGAGAGACACTAATTGAATAGCTTCCTCCACTTCTGCGGCGACCCCTACTAGAAGGCACTCCTTTCAACGATCCCGAGGGACATTACTAAAATCCGTTCCGTTCGACAATGTACTCGGAATTTTCGCATTTTCTTTGGCAAGCCGGCTTACACGGAGGTGCTGCTGAGAGCGTTGTCCTTTTCTGCGGCGAGCCCCTACTGAGCTACTGATCCTTTCGACATACTAACAGCCGGCGACGTCTATCTACTAAGGGGTTCCTTTCGCATACTGAGAGCTTCATCCTTTCTATGGCCGGCCGTTACTAGAGAGACACTAATTGAATAGCTTCCTCCACTTCTGCGGCGACCCCTACTAGAAGGCACTCCTTTCAACTACTCGGATCCTTTTCGACCGGGTACTTGCCTACTCACGGCTTAGCAGCGACTACTGTTTCAGATCCACCGCAAACAAATGCGATGGCCTTACTGAGCCTCCACATCCTTGACGCTCTCGGCTTTCCTCCACGGAAGTTTATCGCTTACTGACAGCTCCGCGGAGGACACTTTCGGACCTTACAAATAAATGCAATGCCCTTACTGAGCCCCCACTTCCCTGCTGCTTTCGCTTCCTTCACAGAAGTTTATCGCTTACTGACAGCTCCGCGGCGGACACTTTCGACCTTACAAATAAATGCAATGCCCTTACTGAGCCCCCACTTCCCTGCTGCTTTCAGCTTCTTCCTTCATGTGGTAGGAAAGGGCCTCTGTTTGTTCATGTTGTGGCAGGTGCGCATGAGGCGTGATAATAGGTGTCCACAAAATCGCGTTTTGGTGGTTTCTCCTTGCACAATAATTTCTGAACCTCTTACCAAAAAGCGGTCAACTCCAGTTATTAGAAATATCCTGAGGGGTCTCCCACAGACAGAAGATATGCCTGGCTGAGCAGAATCATTGGCCTTGTCCATCCAGTCTGCTTTTAAGGTGACCTTTGAGGTGTATGCTTGCCTGAAAATATTCCAGTGGCCCTTCAAGTCTGTACATTCAAGGGTGCCTGCCTATAAGATTTTCTGATGGCCTCTGCAAGGTCATAAGCCTATGGGCACCGGTCTTAAAAATATTGTGATGGTCCCGACAAGGCTTTTGGTGCCCATCCAATTTTCTGGTGGTCCCTTCAGGGTTATGCACTGTCTATAATA
>CM031562.1:2909860-3094076 GCA_018466975.1 Sparassis latifolia
CCGGGCGCTTTTACCTGGCACAAGGTAATGTTTCTCAGTGTCCAGAAGGGCTTCAGGTTTCTGACATAGTGCAGCCGCACTCTTCGCAACTACGCCCGGATCATCTGCGAATGTGAGTTTTCTCCAGAGCTCGCCGGTGCTAGCTAACGCGTTTTTAGATTGAGGAGACCTGTCCCAGCTTTACCATTGGAGGGTCGAAACGCTCGTAAGAAAGAAGTGAAGCAGAGGGGTGCGTTTGTAGAAAACTTCGTGAAATGAAGATAATCATGCGCGCGCGCGATTGAGAACAAATAGACTGCGTAGATCTTCATAATTATAATCCTTTCACCGACGGATTACTTGTACCTTTGTAGATTAACCCTACTGTATCTAGATTACCAGATCCGATCACTCACTCCACGCGAATCGCGGCCAGCAGTTGCCGTTCCAGGGAGTGCATTCTTGGCACTTGCGATGTTTGGCTGGGCGACGCGCGTACCTCCTCCTCGCCTTCTGTTTGCTTTCACTGCTTCGCCAATGGCGCCGTCTCGTTTAGGTGCTTTTGCTCCGCGTTACGCGAGCTCGGGTCTCGGATTTGATACCATCGCTAAAGGCACAGGTTGGCTGAGAAACGCCAGAAAAAACCATACACTCTTCCATAGGTGCGCGGTCGCTCTGCCCATGTTTATAAATTGTCACAGCCGAGAAGGCGCTGTAGATTTTCTTATGCTCTATCGGTACTCTTCTGGCGAGTCGCCCGAAATATTAATTGTTGTAGAAGCGCTGGGTTTGCCTTGCGCGTCATCATCCCCGGCGACGCTCTGCGCCTTCGCCAGTGTCGAGCGGGAATACGAACGAATTCCACTGCATTGTCGCATGTCGTGAGCGGGCTGGTTTTTGGGATTGCAGAGGCGCTCAGTATGTGGGTATCTATTTTCTATCATCGAGCGCGAGCTTTGTTCCATTGCAGATCTCGAATTCTGGAATGGCAATCTGACTCCCACCCCACAGCTCCTGTCGCCCCAGGAAGAATCAAAATGTCCGCCTTGGAACATCCAAGCACCCTTGGTACGCCTGTAGAACGTGCCCAATCGATGGCGCGCGTCATCGCTGACCACGGCACCCGCATGGGTTCGCGGAGCGTTGTAATCATATCCAAAGACGACCGAGGTGCCGATCCTGCGAGGTGCCGATCCTGCCCGAGGTCGTCAAATGAAGTACGGCCAGTGGGCGCTCGAATCTAGTGGGTTGTGAAAATGAGCATCGCCCGTTTGCAATGACTGACTTTTAAGCCCAATTCAGCGTGTTTTAAGCTTTGATCAGCTTGCAACGCCGACTTATCGAGCGACGAGGCCAGCAATCGTGCATACCCTCTTGCTACTCGCCCTAATCGTCCTTCAAGCAGCAGCCTCAATAGAGCCTCGTGACGTCCACTTCGAGTTCTTTGATCCCAAACGCGATATCGAACACCTCTTGCTCAAATGTCCCCTCACACTCCCACGATCGGTGACTTTATCAAACTCAGGGGTGACACCGTCAAGTGTGATGACTGTAAGAGCGACCCGTGCACCTTCCAGGTCCGCCTGCATCCTTTTCTTTTCTTATTGAAATTGATTGGATGGATCACAGTACTGACTGCCCGCGTTCTTGAGACGTGTCGCGATCCCATCATTCTTTGTTTACTTACCCATGCTCTGTCCGATCTACCGGGAAGTTTGTACTCGGGACGTGTACTCGGAACGTCGCTCTGTTTGGCGAGCGTGTTTGCTCTCCATCCGTTGCGTTATTCACTTCATCTCCCACGCAACTGAGATACGTTTGGCTCACACACGTTCTCTACATGTAACGAAGCTTTCCCCCGGTCCAAAACTGCTCTGGCAAGATCGAGGAATGGCAGTTTTCCATTGGGTGAGATAGAGCCATTGAGTATGCTGTACCATTTCGACACAGCATTCCTCAATGCTAACCCAGAGAACACAGTAGACATCGCATGGACCCCCGGCCACAAGGGCATCATAGGTAATGAACTTACTGGCAAACTCACCAAACAGGCGACTGAGATCCCTGGGGGCCCAACTAAGGTCACACACGCTCACGCCCTTCGCCGCGCAAATGAAAAGGCCTTCGAAAAATGGACCGCCAAGTGGAAACGCACCGACTGGTCCTTTCGCAAGCGTGGACCGTTTACCCCCGCAGACTCACGCACGCAAGCCGTTTATTGAACTCTCGAGGGGTTTTTTCTTGGAAGACTTGTGCAATGCCGCACAGGACATGCTTTCCTTGGCGAGTATTACTAGCATTTTG
Source organism: Sparassis latifolia (assembly GCA_018466975.1). Taxonomy (NCBI): domain Eukaryota; kingdom Fungi; phylum Basidiomycota; class Agaricomycetes; order Polyporales; family Sparassidaceae; genus Sparassis; species Sparassis latifolia. The sequence goes on from CM031562.1 coordinate 2,912,144, forward strand.
TACCGTCTGAACCGGTTGACTGCCCATGTGGTGTACTATTTCAGTCACGCAAGCATATACTACCAGCTTGCCCGAGATACGACAGCTCCCGACATATACTACGCGAGGCAAGCAAAACCATCGACATCCCTACCATCCTCGGCACGCCAGCCGGGATCGATGCGCTCGGACACTTCCTAAAGGAGAGTAGGGCCTTGACGAAGACAGGCAAGAAGTGAGCAGAGGCGAAGCTCGCCAGATGGGAGGATGAGGAGGAACACATACAGGACAACAACTCCGACAACATGCGGGGACACCGGCGACACCGCGAAGACGACCCTGCCGACAACGATGAGGGCGACGACACATAGGCGAGCCACTACGAAGCTCCCTCACGGTACTAGCTACACGGCGAAGTATCGTTCCCCCTCTACACACTCCAACACCTAACGACACGCGTGCACCAGGGGAACAGAATCGGGTTGCGCCCCTGGTAGAAGAAGCTGACGCCCCCCACTTTTCTCTTTTCTTTCCTATGCCTTTCCCCTATCTTTATGACTTATTCAACATGCGCTATGATACACGCGTTACGACACGACACCGAGGATCACCTCAACATGTCCTCTTCGTCCTGTCTCTGAATCAATCAATGACGACACCCCTGGCCTCATCAAAGGTGCCAAACTTCAATTTTCTACCTAAGCCCTCATCCTCCATGTGCTCATACCCTTCGTGTTGGTGGCCAGCGTGAACTTCCATGTCTTATCGCATGAGAAGAGCTGCTCCTTGGAAGAGACTTGTTTTAGGCTGTCGACCACAGACTCGAGGCTTGTGCCCTTCCTTGGGTGCGAGGTGAGCGCGGGCGGTAAGCGGCGGCGTGCCGAGCTGGGCTAGCCCGGGCAGGCACTCTACCTTGAGTATCCCAGGGCGTGCTGTGATATTTCGATGGCATTTGCTATTGAATGATCACGAGCGATGCTTGCGCTGCATCCCGGGGTGCAGATCCACTCTCACTCGACGCCGCCCAATCATTTATCCACAGTCTCGATTTCCCATGAACGCGAGTAGTTTCAGGCTAGAACTAGAACGACACGGTTGTTATTAGCCATTACGGGCGACGCGGTCTTCCCTCCATCCACAGCAGAGGCATTTTGCAAAATAGCTATTGTGTGAAATATAGGTATAATGTATTTTGAAAAAAGAAAATTCATTATGCCAGGGTTAGAAGGTTATTGCAGATTCTAAATAGATTCTATTTAGGCAATATATTTTATGGGTAGGGTACACATGACATGACAAGACAGACGATAGGAGGACAGGACGTGACGGGACACGGCAGACATGACGCGGGCAGGACAAAGGGACAGGACGTGACGGGACAGAAGGACAGGACGTGACGGGACAGAAGGACAGGACGTGACATGACAACCGGACATGACAGGACATGACAGGACATGACAGGACAACTGTTTTTTCCAGGGAAATCCTTAAATAATTTCCTACATGTTTTTCCCTGGGAGTTATTTTCATTGGAAGATTTTAAAACTTTTCTTCGCTTATTTCCCAGAAACAAAAGGGAGAAATACACAAAGATTTTCCCCCTTTTTTCCCACGATAAAAACGAGAAAAATGCACTAAGTATTTCCACGCCCCTTTTTACCTCATCATTTTTCCACGGGAACAAAGCGGTAAATGTTTTGTTCTTTTCCCTGACATTTCCCACCGCATTTCCCGTGGAAACACTTTTTTGATTTCCACAAGTTTTTCCCCGTTATTTCCAGTGGAAAAAAGGGGCTATGCGTCCTGTGTCAACTGTCACGTCCCGACGGCTTGGACGGTGCACGTATCGCTATAGAAACTTGGAGGAGAGAAGGAGCTCCCACACCACGAGGACTCTCAGGGTGCGCGCCATGCTACTCCGAGAGTAGCCGAGGGTTGTATCGAAGGGATGGGCTCATTCATCCTGGATGTTCAGGCTCAGGGTTCAAGCGTGCATCGTTGAGGTCGATGCGAGTGTGGCGCAGAATGCATAGGGAAGTGTACGCAATGTGAGCAAAACGGTTCGCGCTACACTGACTTTCAGAACAGGGTCTATATATATATATGTATCATGGACAACTGTACAAGCGAAGGAAACCACATCAACCACCAAGAGAAGGGGATACCTTTACAGCCATGCTCGTCCGACAAACGCGTCGTTTCTTAATGCGCGCCCCACCGGTGCTGAACGGCCGCTGAAAGCTCAGTGCGCATTTTCTTCATCAGATCCTCGTGAGACCCGGCTATTGGGTGAAACCAAGGGGCCAAGTCCCCAACGCGCACAGAGACCGTCAAGAGGTTCACAAAAGAGTTGGCAAAAGCCACAAGCATATCAGTTTTCGCAAAGGAGCAATTAATGAAATGGAGCTCCGTGACATTATTGAAGAGTGCGGCCAAAAGTTGAAGGTCTTGAGTGCTGGGCGGCATAATCCAGCCCCAGTCTGCCCCCGTAACCCTGATGACTTGACATTGAGAGACATCTTCGTGATCCGTGGAGATTGTCTCTACCCAGTTGGTGTCTTTCCACTCTTTTGCAGTGAACTTGGACCACATGGTAACTTCTGAATCTGAAGCCGATTACTGAGCCAACCTTCAGATAAGGAGATGTACCCCACTCACTGCTAGAATGACTTTCTGTGGACTGCTGCAGGGCATTTTCTCGCAACAGAGGTTTAGACTCGATCCTATGGGCAGTCTGCATTGACGATACCGACTTCGTGAAGATCCCTCTACTGGCCACGTAAGAAAAGTCATTACCTCTCTGCAGAGGCAGCGGGATTATACAGTGGAGGCATACGTCAACGGCACGAAAGGAGGAGGGCGAAGGAGATGGAGTAAAGTACACAACTGCTCATCTTATATACTTAAGCGTCCGCGCCAGTGGCCGCCATTGGCCTTTCAAGCACGTCTGGCGTGCACTCGGCCGTTGCCGATCATTCTAAACCATTGTCTCTATGGCACGACGTTGTTGTAAGCAAAACAAATGAATAGGCGGCCACAAAGTTCCCTTACTGCTTTTGAGTCGCTTTTGTTGTATGGTCCAGAGGGATAGTCTAGGCAACTCCCATTATCATGCGCGTACAAGCATCATGCGACACGGAGCGGGTGCTATGCACGCAGCAGCAATTACGCACCCGGGTATTATTCGCACCTTATGAGTGATCAGCCGTGAAACGTAGACGAATAACTGTGGACGCAATGCCTTCGATACCTTCGCGAGCACATCGAACTTCTGATGTGTATCCCGAGATGGTATAGGTACCAGTTAGTTAGAAGCCATGGGCCACATGTGAGGGCACAGTTGCGGAGAAACAGTAAGTAGATTATCATGGTCGCAAAGTTCAGGAATGATGGCGCCATTCTTTGGCAGGAATCTCTGGTATCATGCCGCAAAGATATAACGAGACGTTGCTTCATGGACGTGATGCAGGGTGATGTATATATGCAGCGCCAGCGGACGGACCTTCACAGAGGTCGATACAGAGCAGTAGTGGCGGTGAAGGGGGTACAAGCAAACAAAAAAAAATTAATGTGGAGAGGATTGTGTACGTATACACCCATTTGCCTGCTCCGACATCAACGTTTGCGGCCGTATCCACTCCGTAGCACGATCACACGCAGCAGATTCGCTCGTGCAAAGCCACCTCTCTACTTGAGTTTTGACTACGATGATGAAATCGGGCGTGCCATCTACGTTCTCCAAGGAAAGCATTCCGAAGCCCCAGAAGGAGTAGCCGAAAGCCTCCAGCATCTGGAATCTCGAGCCTCCGAACCGGTAGTTCTCCAAGTGCAGGATGGCGACATGATTGAACTTTCAGGCCACTCGATCAAAGTCTTGAGCTATTGGATAGTCTAGACTCGAGTGTATCATTGTAATTCTTATAACATTGACTTTTAAGCAGTCTTGGCATTCCGTGCTGAGCATTTCCTTGAAGACAATAGACCGCGAGTGATACTGAGGCGACTCGAGAGCCCCCGATCCAGAAGAGGAAGCCGAATGATATTCAATCCAAAATAGAGACTGATATTGCTCACCGCAGCACCTGGGTGAGCACCAGAGTTTGCGACAGGCGTGCTACAAGCACTGGAGATTGCGACAGAAACCTTTCCAGCATCGGGGACGAGTGTTCTATGAGAGATCGCGACCGATGTCGCGGTATCAGTGTTCTGAAGCCATGACCTAAGACATGCGCAACTACTTACCTGTCCGAGCAGTATACTGTCCTGCGCGCGAGGGTCGGGCTTAGAGCAAAGAGGTCGGAGAGAAGTGTGTCCCCTCTACAGTTCGGTGTTTACACTAATCTGCGCAGAAAAAATAGCATGGAGAAGAACAAAGCGCACGATTAAAGCAGCGCGCCGCGCTTGTCGGATGCGCCTCCATGTCCATTCGTTCCGAGGTATCTATCAAAGAAGTACTCGTTGCAACAACATTCACATGTAGGCTGGAAAGAAAATGATGTTATGCTACGACTGTTCGGGAAGCCCAGACGCACAGCGGCGAAGATATCTATGAAAGAGTCAAAGTTGCTAAATGTGGCATCTCAGCTTCCCCTTCAGAATCTTCTCACGCTCCTGCATATCGACTAATTATTCCACTCGCCGTGGAGTTGATCGTGAAGGTGTTCAGCCTATGCTCGTCTCGCGGTAACGAACAGTCTTCGCAGATCTTACCAGACATTCAGTCTCAGGAGACCCAGTCGTTCTGCGAGTTTCTCGGCTGGTACTTATCACACCTCGTATTTCTCAGATTAACAGCTCCCTGTATCAATAGGACGCTGTCCTTTAGCTTGCCATTTCTATGACGGGGCCTCCATTATACTTGGTCTCCTCTGAAGTGGTGCATGTGTAGGTACGTATGTTTGAGCTTAGCAAGCTCCCTTCGTTCGCTGCATTGCGGGGCGTGGGTTTTTTTACATATCATCAGCGTCCCCATGCCTCGCATAAAATTATCGTTATCGCGACATGGTACTGGACCCTGAATCCCTCCCTCTTGCATTGGAGTGATACCGTCCCACCTCAGTGAGTGCGCAGGCCCTACATCTTCTACTTAGCTTCCATAGGTTTTGATTTACAGCCTTTCATTCACCTGGAACTATTTACTCTCATTTCGCGTGTGGTTGGGGTTCTTTGTCGAGAACCTTCCCTTGCTTCCTGCCAATCCTCTGGAATGGCCTGCACCAATATGTTGCCTGTCGCCCCAACGAGGACGACAACTTGATTTTCCTGCAGCGATCGACGCGAGGGAATTGTAACAGGAATATCCCCCCCTCTTTCTCTTTGTTGAATTTGTGCCAGATGGACTTCCATCATTCCTCTGCTTCTTCATCTAGCCCGACTTCGCTGGCGGTGCGGAGGGATGACAGCCGCAGTTCTCCCCGGCCACTGTGATAGCCACCAGCGCAACTGCGTTCTGAAGGCGAGAAAGCTGAATACGGCTAGGATAAAGGTCGATCACCTCGCACGTTGCGTGGCGTTTGGCGGCAACGATAATGGACCAACACCGCAAGCCTCCAAAAAATTGAGCAGTGGTAATAATAAGTTATCGACACCAGATAGCAACGGACTTAGCAATTACGGCTATTTACTCGCGGTGCCCGACAGCGAGCAAGGGATCGCCCCGAGGGTCGTGACCCGGAAAGACTCCCCTACCGACTAGCCATACATACATAGTATGTACCAAACGCCGCCTCTCCGAGGTGCGCATATCGTTCGAACAACCTGTGAGAAATGCACGTCAGATGACACCAGCGAACACGAGACCGTTGAGTGCACTCACGCCCAACCCCGCAGCCCGCCCATCACGTCTATAACGACCATCTCGCCCACGCCCCACAGGATGGAGAAATACAAGCCGGGGAGAAAAATCAGTGATACGCTGTTATTCGGGAACGCGAGCGCGGTGACCACCACCGTGGCGTAGACCGCACTCAACGCTCCCGGCGACGGGAGCATCTTCTTCGCTGCCACCTTCTCGAAATTCGCCGCTGGAATTCGTGTCGCTGCTGCTGCCGCGGCCACCAGGCACGGGTAGAGTATCCGCGCCCCCGCGACATGCAGGACTAGGGAAGCGAATATACCCACTGGGAAAATGAGAGCATTAGCATCACCGTGACCGAGACTTGCATGACATATGGAATGCGGGGAAGTGATGTATCGGCTGAGATTCACGCAGGTTAGGATCCTTCTGCTGCTGTTTTCCATAATGCAACGTCGCGGATCCTGTTGAAAGTCAGCAGGCGCGAAATGCAAGCATAAAAGAGAAATACACCAAGACTTTGCCCAAGCTATGCAATTGAAAAAGATATATATGAACCCGTGGTGGCCGATAATCGCGAATCAGAAAAAAAGATCAGTCAGGACAAAAGGGTGCGTTCACCTAAACACGCTGGTGAGCATCGTGTACGAACGTCCCGAGAGCGGATGTGGAGCTGCGCATCATGAACGCCTTAAGCGGAGGGATGGACCATGCCACCCACACCAGCCCGTTCACCACAGCAGACCCGCCACCCCTCCGAAGCTTTGAATGCGTTATACGCAGCTTCCACCGTTGTGTAAAGAGTCAGCAACTTCAGTGAATGCGGCCAGCCTTTTATCGACTTGTTAAAATTGACGATAGTTCAATCTTCGATGTTGCACGTCAGCGGTCAATGGATACATATACGCACCGCACCTTGACGAAGCGTATCGCTCGACGGCCATCTCGCGGTTCGTTGGCATGCGTAGCATATATACCAAACTGGGATCTGAGATCTTGTTCGACCAGTGCAGGGCGTCCTCGTTCGTCCACCTTGCAGTGGCGTCGAATGCGAAAGTGGAGCCTGCGATTCTGCGAGGAAGAACTGAAAATCTCTGAAGCGCGAAGAAGGCCAAAATAATGGAGACATAGGAGTATCTGGTTACCAACAATAGGCGGTACTCGTGCTCCCTCGCCGAGCATCTCCATCTCCGTCTTGGCGCTCTCTTGATGAAAGTTAAGGACATGCGGCGCTTCGTCCGTGGCTGGCTGACGGCGCGCATGGCGCGACGTTAACCGCGGAGATCGACGAGTCGAGTGGAAGTAGAGGACAGACCTGCACTTGCCTGCACGTCTCTCCGAGCCCGACGCGATCACATGCAACACGTCACGATCCTGTCACACATGCCTTTGCGGTGCCGCCGAAACTACAACTAGTACTGTACATCTGACTTGTCCTTGATCATCCCATGCCTCTGTCTGTGAAGGAAGACTCAGATCCTAAGTTAAGGACCAGATTGGCGTTACGGTCACTCAAGCGCAAGAGCGGCGACCCCGTCTCGAAGAAGCTGAAGACGACTCGGTTCACCTGTGCAGGTCAAGAGCTCCGCAAACATATAGATCTATGGTTCGAGGACAGTAATATTATTATTATTGTCAGCGACACTGCATTCCGTGGTCATACCAGTATCATCTCGCGCGAATCCAAGGTCCTCGAGGACTTGATCAAAGTGGCTTTCCGACCCTCTGGCTCAGAGTTTAGGAAAACCTGCGGAGACAGCCAAGTAATATACTTGAAGGATGCAGTAGAAGATGTTACTTTTATGTTTCAGGTTCTCTACGACAGCAAGAGGTACGTGTGATTGCCCTTTTCCCCCCATCATACTCATCCCTTGCATCGTGCCTTATAGTCTCGTCGACTCCCGCTAAGTTCTCTCCTTCTCTCGTATCACGTCCCTCCTCCGCATGGGACACAAGTATAGCATCAGATCCATCTGCGACTTCGTCCTTACGCGCCTCAAGGCTGCTCTCCTCACCAGGTTCGCTGACTACGATACCTTCGCCTTCAATCGCCGCACCTCTCTCGCGATGAAAGAAGAATATGTGATCATCCTCGCAAATCTGGTACAACTCACAGGTGAAAAGATATTCCTCCCGCTCCCGCTCTACGGCTATGCCCAACTTCCTCCTGACATGCTCTTCGCTGGCATCCCGCGCGCGGACGGGACACAGGAGCAACTCTCGGCCGCGTATCTTCTCCAGTGCCTCACGGTAAAGGACGGCCTCCTCCGCTGTACGACCCTCTCCTGGATGGCCAGCCTCGCACCCCACCCTGATTGCACTTCCGGCGGCTCCAATACCCTGTCTGCTGCAGACACGGGCACAGACGCTGAGCGAGAGTCCTGCACCGCGATCCTTCGCGAAATGCCCTTCATCATCCTAGCGTGCAACCTTTCCACGTATCTGTGGGTGCTCGAACCACTCGTCGCCATGTGCAGGCTTGATGCAGGGCTCTGTATGAAATGTAGACATATGGTCGGGGAGAGTGACTTTGCAGTGCGGAGGACAGTCTGGCTGCAACTGCCTGAGATTATGGGTGTAGAAGTGGCTGGCCGGGAGACCTGAAGGGACGTAGCTAAGGTAAGTGACATTTACTAGTTTTTGGCTGTTAAATTGTTGATATACGTCTTATTTTGTGCATTCTAGGATGTCAGTTCTTCCTCGCCAGACGTCTGGACATCATAGTAGTCTATTGGAGCCTCGTCAGGTAATGGTGAGTAATTTATATCATACTGTTCTCCCTAGAGTCTGGACCGAAATGAATCCCCTTTCTCATCTCAGTCATCAAGCAGGGCCGCACGTCGTCGCCAAGGCTCTATCCATGACACCTTTGGGACAAGATGGGACAAGATCCCATATTGAGTACGAGTAAGGGATCTAACGAACCTCCTTTGACTTCTAACCCCTTTGGCGAGCCGCTTGCATTGCCTTCTGCACATCAGCTACCCTCTTCCAATCTCCTGCAGAATACTTCACAACCCCGGGAAAAGACCTGGCAGAGAACCGGGCAAGGTTTACCTGTGGGAATAAGGCATCCAAGAACTGTGCAACTGCCACGATCTCCAATTCGAATGGCGTGCGAGTCCATTTCTGCGGATGTGAAAACCAGAGGTCTTGGAGGGAGTGTCCCGAAATGGTGTTGAACCCTTGCTCGTGAGGTGGCGATATCCTGGGGTCAACGCAGGGCAAGCAGAGCGTTCTGAGTTCGGGACAGTGCTGTGCGAACTCGGTGAGTGCATACATGGATGGCACTTCATTCCCTGGGGATGCGGAGAGAACGAAAGTCTGGAGGTGCGGCCACGCCATTGTCATGGTTTGCAGGTCAGCATTGGTGATCGAGACGGAGACGGACATTTTAAATTCAAGCCTTTCGAGCTGGGAGAGAGTGAAAAGCGGGTAGATGGAGTCCACTAGTAGCGGTGAGGTACCACTGTCTTCATCTTTTCTGAGTGATGAGAAGGACATTATGATCTCACGCAGCGAGAGGAAGAACTTCGACACCAGTGCCTTGTAGAGGTCTATGTAGCAGTGTAGACCACTGACGACGCCCCAGTCCGAGTAGTACCGGAACTTCTGAACACGCGGAGAGGCTATATTTCTGACAAAATCCGGGAGCACGGTCACGGTCCCATCAAGAGACAATGTTTCCAAGACCGGGAATCCCGCGCATGCTGCAACCTCCTGTTCAGCGATCTCGATCTGAAGAGTGGTGAGACTGGGTAAGTTGGCGGCGGATGAGAGAAAGCGTGTGGTTATAGGGAATCCGGTTATTACCAGTTCTCGTAGTCTGGATGCGCACTCAATAGATGGTATGTCGAGGTCTGAGGAATCTATGAAGATGAGGTGCTCAAGAGATGAAGCCTCGGAGCATACACCATAGATGAACTGTGCGGCAATGCTCCTGCTCGCAACTGAGGGCAGGTGTCTCGAGCTGTCATCCGATTGTTCATGTGTTTCGACGTCAACAATGCGAAGCTTTGGAGATATGAATAGCAAGAGTTCTGGGCCGTATGCATCTAGTTCTAATCCAAGGTACAGTGCAAGCAAGTTGGGAAATAGTGCAATTCCTGCCAAAACACTCTTGAGCACTACGAAGACCGACGGATCGATATCCTCGCGGTATAGGGGGATCTCAAGATTGCGGATACGGTGCGCATAAGAACGGAATCTTTGCCATTCTCTTGTGGGAATATCTGGTTGAAGAATCTGAAGATCGCACTTGAATGAACCCGCAAACACAACATGCTGCGTTACGCACGTAGGCTCCGCCCGATGGCGCATCGGTAATGACCAGTTGGAAGGAAGTCTCTAGAATTTTTAGCAAAGGCAGAAGATCATCCATGGTGTGCCACAAAGTATTCAGCGCTGGTTCGGTGAACCGTCTGCATGTGCGTGCTGTACAAGCGAGGGCGGAGGCGGAGGTATCTGACATGACTATGCACTGCTCATCGAAGTCTTGGTCTGGTTGCAACTTCTGGAATATTTCGCTAAGAATATCGTCAACCTCCAAGGCTGGATGCATATTCAAATGCACTGTAAGACTGGTGAGAGGAGATCCTGGAAAAAGAGCACAATCCACGACTGGCCACATCTACCGCGTCACGTTACTTACGTGCATTGTTGCACCCTTAAGGTAATGACAAGACTTACCTACCTTCGACGGTTGCAGCATCGGAACGGACTTCCGAAAGCAGCATAAAATTCAGGCAAATCCCATCACGAGTTTGTGACAGGATCTCACCGTAAGAGTCTCAATGATCACTAATTCGATTCTATTGTGAGTACCATTACAAAGTGGAAAATAATACACATTACCTCGTCTTTATGGTTTAAGTTTTGATCATGAGCGCATAGCAGCACTGCATGAAAAGAGACTTTAGCAGAAGACCCACGCTCGCTGCGGCCCCTGGTGAAACAGCGCTCTCCATGCCGCCCATGGCATGCTTCATCGTAGCCTCCGACGAGAAGGACACAGACGGTGCTGTATATGGTCATGGTTGGACCGGAGACACGCGCCACGGTGCCTACATGCATCACGCACCTTCAATACCCAGACCAGCATTGAGTGTGCTCGGCTTCTTTCATGCTGGACTGAGCACGCTCTGCTTTGCTGTGTCGACGAGGATGAAGATGGTGCAAGATCATTCTTTGTCAATCAATAAGCCTTGCGTGTACTAGTCTGGTGAGATTTCGATGTAGGGACTTGTCCTAACGTCGGAATAAGCAAAAAAAAAAAAAAAGTCTTTGCCCAACCATGAAGACCTGACAGTAGTAGGTGGACGTAACCCTGAAAGATCACGCATTAGAGGTTAGGCAACGCACCCATTTCAGTAACTCACAGTTTATTGTAGCTGCCCACTGATGTCAAGACGTGCGTGGATGTCGTGCACCGGATACGCCGTCCTTGCATCAAGTTGTGTACAGACCACACGAGAAAATGGTAGTGGTATGGCAGCGAATATTGCAGCCAAGAAAGCAACATCATGTCGCTACAATTACAGCTGCGCTCCCGATCCTAGGACTACCGTCTCAAAGTCAGAATTAACCAAGAGAATGGATCAAATTGCTCACACATTCAAATCGGTGCCGTCCGGTGCAGTAATCAAACAAAAGGAACGGTCAGCAACGATGAAGAAAGATGCGCTGTACCGTCTCAGAGAAGAGAGATGATCGCGTATTAACCTGAGTGTGCACCTCCAGTTGTGATCATATGATCACGCGTCGCAAACCTGCGGGATGAAATATGTTCGGGTTTATGTCTGGGAGGGAAGCCTGCTTGCACAATATTGATGAAAACCCTGACCACTAAGTGAACCGGGTCGAGATGGCAATTCGGAATCGCGGAATCAAGTATTCTCTTGCATGGACTGATCTGTCCGGGGCATAGGGAGAAGGAGAATACAAGGAAGTTGAAAGGTCAGTAGTAGAAAACATTCTAGTGCTCTGAACGATGAAACTAATCGGAATATTTGAAGCCTGAAGGGAAGGTGACGCGGTCACATGCAACTCGTCACAGTCGCTGTCACACCGGTGCGCACGGTCACGGTCCCTGCTTTGAATGAAAGCGTCTCAGAGCGACCTACACAGGCACAAGAACAATTTCAAAGATGATCCTATCTTGAAGAAAGTCACTTTCTTCAGCGTAAGGTCATCTTCAGAGCTCCGAAGACGACTCAGTTCACCTATGCAGGTCGAAAACTGCGGAAATATCATAACGTGCAATTTCACCTTCATTCCCGGATGCTCTGCCTCCTCTGTGTCTACACCAGCATCTCGCACGAATCTATCGTCTTCGGCATCTTCTTCGAAGGCGATTTCCCAGTCAAACCTCCTCAATCGGACTTCAGGAAGATTTTCAATACTCGATACATGGAAGACTCCTCGAGGACGTTACCAGTATGCTCACTGATAGGAAAAGGTGTGTTGTATATCCCTCCAGTTCTCTGCCGTCGACTCTCTCATTCAAGCGTGGTGCAAATACAGCATCGAGTACATCTACTCAAAACTGTCATCCCTGCCAAATCTGCCCGCTACGACGACCTCGCCTTAGAACACTATTCCTCCCTCACGACGAAAGATGAAGGCATCATCTCCCTCACAAATCTTACGCACCTGATAGGTTAGAGTGCCTGCTTCCATACCCACAGCGAGACGGCAATACTGGTGATGCTGTACATTTGATCAGAAATGCGAGGGAGTTCGTATATTTTTCCTCTTCCTTTGCGTAAAATCCCCTTCTTTCCACGTCTCTATGCCATGCTACGCGTTGATGCAACACTTTAGTCCTGCCGCGCCGGACTTCTTATCCGCCAGACAAGAGAGCCGTCAGATAGCGGGGTGGTCTTCTCGACACGGCCACTGCAATTAATCTCAGAAGTGTACACAGATGAAAATTCAATTTCATCAGATAGCAAGTATGCTTGACTGAATTACAGGATGAATAGAACCAGTAAGTATTGGCTTGAACAAGTACTGCTACTCCTAGAAAAGTCCCGACGACGGGCCAATAGATACAGAGTTCTGATAGTGACGACACACCGAGGTGGAGATGGACGTGTTCGAACGATAGCCAGCGCAAGAGGCACGACAAAGAGATATGATCGGCGGCAAGGACAAATAATCACGAGAGGTAGCCTGCGAGACGGACGGGGACGTCGGATAGTCGTGCGAGGGTACAGCCAGGGGCAGGGTGGAGTAGAATGAGGCAAAAGCACGCTGTGCCCTGGCGCAAGTCGCGGATGACGCAAGCAGGGAAGAGGAAGAAGCTAACAGATGAGAAAGCATTGAATGCACGCAGATATGCTTCGCACCTTCAACTTGAGGAATGTGCCCGAAGGTGGAGGCCGCGGCGCATGACGGACGGGGCTGCTAAGGTGGTGGTTCGCCTGTAGTCGGAGACGACGGGCACATTGGCGTGTCAGAGATGGGCAGACTCTACTTGTCGTGCAGGATTCTCGAATTTGTCCTACATAATCTCGGCTCGTTCAACCTAGCGTGACATCGTCGATTAAGCGTGGTTTCTTCCGGTCATACCAAGAATTTCACTAAATGCGTTGCGGAACTGTTCCGGTCATCTTCACATACAGGTTTTTAAAAGTTTTAGGCATGCGAGTTGTCTGAGACCATCGAGCACACGGTGAGTTAATTCGTCCATCACCTGGCAAGGTGTAGCTTATAAAGAAACGGAACACGCCGCAATTGCACAGGGCCTTACTTCGCGATATTAGGATGCGGTCAGTGGTGGAATCCGTGGTGCTGGCCCTCAAAGTTCAAAATGTCCCGGAAAACATCCACGACTTCGCGTATCTTTGACCAACACTCCGTTTATGCTTTAATTCGTGCAAATCATTCACTAGTGGCATGAACAAAAAAAGGTGAGACCGTCAGAATATGATCTAGTGTGCCTTATGATCCCCGCATTGATACTATCCAGATACGATATGATCCATAAGAAGACTCGCGCAACTCCTCCAGTTTCAGATACCTGCGACATGCACAGCATACACACATCGCGGACCTTCTGACACGCGTTCTGTGTCGTTCCTCGACCATAAGCACATTTAACCCAGAAACTTCGCTAGGTTCTACGTTAATGTCGCACATGCGGAACTCATCATTCAACTCACCATTATCGAAGTCAGTGTGATGCATCCAGTACTGCCAGGGGCGCTTGGTCGGACATGGTGAGGCCGAAAGCCACAACGAGAACTCAGGAAGATCGATGCGACACACGGTACGCCTTCAGGATTCAGGCGGCATAGAGATGACATTGATTTTATTATCCTGCGATGTATGCACCATGTATGTCCATTAATGTGCGACCCTCTCTTTCTGTCCGTTTTCGGTAAGTCGCACGTGAACGTCTGGTCACGAGACTACTCAGTAGTCAAACTCGGGCTCTCCGAATTGAACCCCAAATATATTCGGCGAAAAATTATTAATAACGTAAAGCGTATACAGGAACAAGGGGGGCGGACTGTAAATCAAAGATCTGCAAGATTTCCCGAGTGAAGTCATAGTTCTCTCTGTCGGCTGGTTGTCTGGTTCCATATCCGTGTTGTGCGGCACATTTGGTGCATGTACAGTAACAGGTGCTATTCGAACCCCGGAGAACCTCACGCACTTCTGCCAGCTTCAGTGCATCGTCCAAACCAATTGCATCCACGTCGGCTCTTTGTAGTGGTTGTGTCCGGCGAGCGAGTGCGTTCAGCGCAGGTACCATCCATTCTCCGATGGCATACTTCTTCGACAACACCAGCCTCCCAACAGGATCACCCTGCATGTTGTGTGACAAGTTTCGGATGGCTGTTGTTCGGATACGTTCGAAGTTCCACATGCTGGAGAGCTTGAGGACTGAAATCCACTCTTCACTCGTCAATTGCTCGCTCTGTTCGTAATACCTGTTTCTCGTCAATTAACACTGCAAACTGGTAGTCAATTGTAATGCTTACTTGGGATAAATAACTCGCAGCAACTGGACGAAGTCCTCCTTTGCTACTCCCTCGGGACGCAAAGGATGCTCGTCGTCAGAGCCGTCTGCAGTGGCATTTCCTGAGACGGGCATCGCGAACATATCACGAAAAACCTCGGAATCGCTCTCGAGGTTACGACGAGTGACCTTAAAGAGGGTGCCCTCGACCTGCCGCTACAATGAATTGATGAGACCGCGTATACAGCTTATGGAAATTACAAGAAAAACAACATATTCGAAGTAGAACTCGGCGTCCCTGACGGGCTGCAGCACGTTAACTGGATCCATCTGCGAAAGTACTGCACTGCACTGCACTGGTTGGTGTTTAGATATTGCGGGTAGGTAGGTAGGTCTTATCTCAAGCGGCAAGATAGGGGCAGCCTCATGTGGTACGTACGCATGGGGAGAAGCACGAAGCTCCATAACAAGTGGTCACCTGTACATCCCTTGTGCAGGTAGTAATCCAGTTAACTATCCTAGACGGATAGACCAGAATAAGCATACGGAACAAGAGATAACCTCAGATACCACGGTGTGAACAGGAAACCTACAATTTCATACGGGCATTAATGTAGCAGAAGAGCAGCAACAGTAGACCATAGGCGTCGCGGTGGGACAATACAGCAACAAACCACACCGCTCAGGCTCTATCGCAAGACCAAACAAGATGGGATCTGCGTCCATACACCTCCGCTGCCGGTTCTGCAAAGTCCGCCTTGCACGCCTGCACAAGATTGAGCTCGCATTACTCTTCAGCGTCGGAAAAGTCTGTGCGCGACAGAGAGCATGTCGACCGCAGCATGAGCAGAGGGTCCACATCACGCCCGCACGCGAGAAGTAGAACGACTGCCTGCACGCGCGCCCTTTGGTCATGGTGCTGGTTCCGGAGAACGGGCAAAGGCTCAGTTTTCGGTCGGTGAACGCGACGAGCGCCTCAAAGCTCTCGCGTTCGGCGTTGATAATGTTCAAGAGCCTCTGTTCACTCGCTTCGCTCTCAGATGTATCAGGTGAAGGCGATGAGGGTAGTGAAAGTAGATCAAGACGGTATGTAGGGCCTACCATGTTGTGCACGATGACCGAGAAGGCGAGAACAGCTGCACGTGCAGATATCTTGTGTAGATATGACAAGGTTTCAGCCAGAATATCAATCTGCGTTGCTATAGGCTAAGATGGATACGCACTCATAGAATCGAATCGTCGAGAGCGCGCTATTGTGTTGGTGAGGCGTGAGATGTGAGCAAAACCCACGGGCTGGTCCAGGCTTGAGAGCAAATTGAACCAAATATCCACCATGGTACCGCGCACGCACCTGGCTGAAACGCATGACGGTTAGCACTTGGATGAGGTCTGGCAAGGTGTAACTGACACCCCACCCTACGAAGCGCACGCTAAGATATGTATCAGTAACTCGTTACCCAGCTATCCAAATATTGAGTCATTGTCACCACTTACCTTCGTTGCATTCCATCACATTTCCCGAATCATCTATCTTCACGCCCATAACCATCGGAAGCTGTGATTAGGTCGCCCTTGATGCCGTGCGTTCCTAGACCATATTCTCGGAGTTGACGTAAAGCTAGAAGCATAGCGACAAGCGGCTCGAGAACACACGCACACGGGGGTTAGACTTAGTGCAAGGACATCAGCGTGCGAGTTGTACAAAAACTCAGCGTCTTTATGCACAGCGGAAGGACTATCGGAGGTGTCGCACATAAAGGCCTCTGAACAGGACCGCCCTGAATAGCTTCCCATACGGCCCGTGCTGTGAAGACGGCCAACGAAGAGGGTTTCAACAGGAAACCAGGCAACCCGTCTGGCGTGAGAGAGTTGGGAGGTTAACTGTATCTTGATCTTTCGTCGAAAGTGAGGACTAGTTCTCTGAGGCGAAGTCGTCATAGTGGGCAGATTTGGCAAGGATGACAGCTTTGAGCGGATTGACTTGATGCAGTATTTGTTGTATACTCGAATGAGTGCGACGGAGAAAATGACAACGATGCGCGGGGATCAGTGAGTCTGCGCAGTGGTCTGAAAATAAAACATACACATGGTTATCATACAAAACAATGAGCATACCGCTAATGTCCTCCATGTATCTCAGGTTGGACCATCACGAGTCTTGCTGACTTCCGGTTGAACAGGATTGAAACCTGTATTCAAAGAAGTCGCCGAAGACAGTAGACGCTGGTATAGACGTAGAGAAAGCAGAACCTCCAACAATGAAGATGAAGTTGCACAACGTCGAACCACAGCTTACCATAATTTCTGCAGTTGTTGACCAGTAGAGATGAACCGAGTCGCCTTCGGAGAAGAAAGTGACTTTCTTCAAGATCAGCTATCTTTGGAGCTGCTGTCGTGCTTGTACGGTTGTGTTGTTGCCTTGAAACTTGGGCGACCAGAGGGCCCATGGATGGAGAAGACTGCAGGACGTGCGCTTTGCCGCCGCTTGAACACGCTTCCAAATGCCGAGCTCAGCCGGATTCACGGTCACATGACGGAGAGCCAGAAAAGCACCATACTGGATGCCTTCCCGTAGCCGTTTAGAAACGTTCTAAACTAAATTTCTCTAAATCAGGCTGGCACGTCGGCAAATTGATCTCCGCATACCGTGAGAGCAGAGTGAGCTCTTTCTAAACCTTATATCTGGAAGGGGGGGTCGACCCCCCCTTCCAGATTCTAAACGTCTCTCTAAACGATGATTTCGGTCTCCGCCCACTCGCAATGCCCATCTTTGCCTATATTTGGTGCTGCATATTGCTTACATCATGCTGCCGCTCGTCCTCCGACCCTCTAGAACTTGGTTTGATCATCATCATGTTGCGACGCTACGGTTTCACAAATCCTGCTGTTCCGACACAGTGGGGTGTTTCGCAGTCCGCTTTGTGATTTAGAAGTGCTCCAAATCCTACGGGAAGGCATCCACTATAGGTTTACGACCAATCCGGATGGTCATAGGTCACGGATTTTCAACAACCCCACCATTCAAGTACTATTAGAATCCTACTACATCCTATAGATTTGCAAGGCTCCCACAATCAATGAGCTTCTTCCCCTGCTGAGCGCTGAGCTCCGGCTCTGTAATTGTATATTCAACGGCATCGGAATATCTTTAAGTCGCGAGGTTGACGTGAGCTCAACAGATGAACAACAAGCGAGTGTCCTATATTTACACATGCACATCAACCCGATCGCGGATAGTTCCAGAAGGACTCACCATCGGATGCGAGCTAGACAGCTGTGGGGTCTGGTTGTAATGCTGTGGCAGCATGCCGCTGGGAAAAGTCGTGTCAGACCGAAGACATCCCAGTGCAAGAGATTCATACGCACCGAAGGTTGACGAGGAGCTGCTGGTAGCTCTGGTGCCTGTTCTGCCCTATACGTCCTGTCAGCATGATTCTATGGCAGGAGGCTCAGGCTGGTGCCTACTCAGCGAGGTCATGAACGCCTGCATCCGGGAGATGAGGATCAGTTAGCGGAAGAGCGTATAACTGCAAATCTGACTCACGTAGCTCATCGCGCCCGTCGCCTGGTCTGCCTCGAACATGTCCGCGCTCGTCTGCGAGTCCTTGCATCCGCTCCATGATATCTTCAGCGCAGCACGTGTCGGAGCGAGATATCAGCAACCTCTGAGCGAAGGAGACATCGCAATACGTACCACGTCTGCCGGGCTCGTCTTCGTCTGCCGCAAGCGACGCTCCATGAACTCAATTGCCGAGGAGAATGCACGAGCCTGCAGCGCAAATGCCGTAAGCATCATGCAGGAAGAGGAATATAATGTGAAACGTACGAAGCCGCAACCAGCGAATGCGGTGAGTAGGCCTTGCGACGCTTTCTTAATGAAACCGGGTTCCTTTATCTTGCCATAGTGGTTGTAGATGTACGGTAGATCTGCGATGATCAGTGCGATGAATTGTGGAAATTAAATGGAGATTTGAGAGACGACGCACCGAGAGCAGTACCGGAATGGCAAGACTGCAAAAGAAACGTACAATGAGTTTACACCGCATCTAACCGAAGGGTGCCCTTACGTCGAATATTGTGGTAAGCCTACAGCCAGGAGGTAATGGCTTCACAAGGATATCATGCAGCATCTGTTTGAAGTGTCCAGATATCGGTGGATGGATCTCGGGTGTCAGACGCAGACAGGACGAGGTACGTACATTGTCCACGAGAGGGCCATTCTCTTGGAAATCAACAGGGTAGATCACGTCATTATACCCATCCTGCTCATCTCCGTTCATATCCTTCGTCTGCTCACCGTGACCCGAGTCTATCGCACGGTCAGGATTGGCATCGACGAGACAGTAGGACGACTTCACAATAGAAGAACAGTGCGTCATGCGGCTGGGCATTACTGACGAGCCACTGCATTGCTTCGATCTGCGTTGTGCATCAGCCGGCCGAAGGAAAGTCGGAAGACATGGCTTTTACCATGTTCTCCTTCGTCGGAATCGAGCGGGGGTTCGACGAGTCGTCCGTTAGCACCACAATGTCTTCATATTGGTATCCATAGTCCTCTGGATACGTGTATAAGCACCAAGAGAAGAGGGACTGAGCGATACCTACCACACAGGAACCGGCGCACGTTGTGTGCATCGTTGATGCATCCCTTGAGCTCCTCGGATTGACCGATATAGTTGATACCGATCTATCAGAACAAGTTTCAGATGTGTACAATAGAAGGGGTTCACAAACGCACGCAAAGCGCCTTCCTCCTCCCAGTGCACTGCGAGTATTGGAAGTGCAGCCGCCTGTCGTCCCCGTTCTCGTCCTCGTCCTGGAACAGCGGTCCGAAGTGCCGGCGCTCAGCCGGCGGGCGCAAGAGTACATACGAAGAATCGTCAGACACGATATATACGTCTTCGTGGTGGTGGTGATGATGGTGCTGATGGTGCTGATGAGGCTCTTCCTCCCACATCTTTGTGAGTACTAATTGACAGACTGAAAAGTCGGCACAAAGACGTCCAAAATGCTAGGGAGGACGTACAAGTTGATTTCTGGGCGGGAACTTGTTGCAAAAATGATGGTGGTGACGTGGGAGGAAAAGAATGACCCGGCTGTAGACTGAGCAGGTCAATATAGCCTGACGCTAAATCACCCAGTGGATCACGTGCGACGTGACAGGGAACGCGTCAATTTCTCAGACGCGACTAGAGGCGTATATCATTTAGGTATCGGCCAGGGGTTTGACCGACGGTCAAAGGACTGGGTAGAAGCTTCCGTCCCAATGACTAACGTGTTGTCCTCCATTCTGAAAATACACATGTGGTGATTGACGCGACGCTGAGCATGAGTCGGGATGTGACTTCAGCGACAAAGTCCACAAGGATCCTGGGCGTCAATGGCTGAGTACCCCGACTGCCAGGGGTCATGTCTTTGTTATAAGCAGGTACATGAACTCACAGATTAATGTTTCAATGGCACTCCGAGATGACTTATCGAGGAGGCATGACAATAGGAGAAGGGTCATGAAGGCAGGACTCCTACTGCAAATGCCTGTCGCGTCTTTCACCCCTATGTTATCCGCGACTACAGGTGCACGACTCATAACTTCACCACAAGGTTTGTAGGCTCGTCAATTAAAAAGGCTTGACAGTGCAGTACGTCAGACTCACAATGCATACCGAGACCTCCAATTCCACGAGCGTCATTGTACTGCTTGCAGAACATATCCTAGGAGGCGCGAGGGACTCTCACAACTCATCGTGAAACATCGCGCCTGCATGCCATACAAAATGAGTTGAGACTAGGATTCAATTCGAAGGATAAGAAAAGAGAAGAGAAACAAATTCGTGGGCAGAATAGGTTGTTCTATGGATGCGCACTTCGAGATAAATCCATGGACGCAATCGTGCTCCATTGCCGGCCAGATACTCGACAGGCTTGAAACAGGAAGAAGCCGCCTGGTTTTTCGCGAGAGGTGAGTTCGCATGCTTGAGATCAAGGAAAAGTGCAATGCCTGAGCGGAGCAGTGAGTACAACATTAAATTAGAACATGAAGCTCTTCGACGAGGTAGAAAGGCGTGGGAGATGCGGCGCCTTCCTGAAGGGGCAGTTAACATACCGAAACGGGCAACTATCGCGACTTCATAGTCACCAACTAAAAGAGCGCAGTTAGAATTTCCTGTTTGCTCAGTTCTGTTAGAAATTGCGCCTTAGTTCCCAAATAGAAAGGTAGTGATGGCGGGTCAAGATGCGTCGGGGCGCGTGATTACGCGTCCTAAAATAGATTTCTGTATATATACAGTTCTACGCTCCACTTTATATAAACAAATTTCCTTCTTTGTCTTTCTTTGTAATCATGCCCTCGCCTTGTCTGCCCTTGGGCGCTCCCCAATTTCTGGAGCTCCAGAAATTTGGGTGCTACTTTCCAACACTCCCCCTCAAGCCGATGGGCATTCCGAGCTTCTTTGCGAGCTTCTCGTGCCTCGGCTTAGGGAGTGATTTGTTAGGATATCCGCTATCATGTCCTCTGTGGGACAGTAATGGATATCAATATATTTATCCCTCAATTTCTCGCGCACATAATGATGCTTTACATCAAAATGTTTTGATTTCGCGTGGAATTGGGGATCACATGCGATTGAGATCGCCGCCGTATTACCCTCAAATAAAATTGTAGGATCTTGTTGCTCGAAACCTATTTCTTTGAATAGTGTTCAGAGCCACACGGCTTCTTTTGCCGCTTTGGCAGATGCCATGTATTCGGCTTCTGTGGTGGATGACGCGACCGTGGTTTGCTTATTTGAGCTCCACATGATCGTGCCATTTCCTAATTTGAATAAATATCCTGAGATTAATTTGTGATCTCGGATATCGTTCGCATAGTCTGCATCTGAGTAGCCCACAAATATGGATTGATCTTCAGGCTTGACATCTGCAATTGGCCCGTAGATTATTCCAAGTTCTCGCATTCCAGATAGATAGCGGAGGACACATTTAGCAGCAGTCCAATGAGCCATTCTGGGATTGGCAGTAAATGAGCTAAGCCGTTGCACGGCGTGAGCAATGTCTGGTCTCGTGGCAATTGCCGCATACATCAGTGATCCGACAAGCGATGCATATCCGTTGTCTCAGTCGCATTCATCATCAGTTTCGGGTGCTTCTTTTTCAAGCACTGTATTTGGATCAAGAGGCATCCCGACCGTGTTGGCGTTCGTAAGCCCATTCTTGTGTAGAATAGACTCAATATATTTTATCTGAGAGATTTTGATTGTCCACTTTGAACGGTCTCTCTCAATTTCTATCCCCACAATTTTCCAGGGTTCGCCAAGGTAGGTAACTTCGAACATATTTCGGAGTTCGCTCTTCAATTGGTCCATTAGTGCGCAATCATTGGTGAATATTAATAGGTCGTCTACCCAAACGGTGACGATTTCTATCTTATCACCTTTGATCTGAATGTACGCACATGGATCTGAGAATAGGTGCTTGAATCCCGCATCTAGTAACTTGCGGTTCAGCACGATATTCCATTCTCGGCCAGACTGCTTTAGCCCGTAGAGGGTTTTCTTTAATTTACATACGCGATACGTTCCATCGCTGTATCCTTCGGGTTGCTGCATGTACACTTCTTCTTTGAGAGTTCCGTTAAGATAGGCGCCTTTCACGTCCATCTGTCCGATCTCCCAATCTAAGATTGCGGCTAGCCCAAGGATAGCTCGAATGGTTTTGAGGTGGATTACGGGTGCGAACATCTCGGTATAGTCCATGCCTGGGATTTGAGAATATCCCTTCGCAACCAGGTGGGCTTTGTATTTAATTATTTCACCCTCTTTGTTTGTTTTCTTGACTAGAACCCATTTATTCCCTATGGGTTTTCGATCTTCGGGAGGTTCCACTAACTCCCAAGTCTCCATACCCTGTAGTTGATTGAGTTCCGTCTGGACTGCCTGTTCTCATTTGGGCCACTCGAGTGATCTCTTGGCATCACTGAGCGTCTTTGGCTCATTCGCGTCCGCATTTCTGTGGGCGCTCATTGCAATATAGACTAATTTGGCATCTGATTTATCTGGATCATTATCCAGATCTTCATCTGCCTCTGGGTTGTGCATTAGACGGTAATCATGCTGAACTGTCTTTCTTCTGGTTCATCTGGGCTGACTTGGTGCGTCCGTCCTGCTTTTCTCACGTTGATCAGGATCATCATCCCGTCTGCACTTTCGCGAATTTTTGGCAGGTGACTGTGGCACAAAAGTTCCTAACTCCCCCTCGCGCTGCACGTCTGCAGTCGTTGTGAGGTTTGGGACTTCAGGTCTCCTTTCCGCATGCAGCACGTCTGACACATTGCTAGGTAAGGTGCCCAGAAATATATTTTGCTCCCCCTCACACTGTGCTGTGAGGATAGGTACATTGGATCCTATTTGCTCTTGTGGCATGTGAGGCGCATTGCTGGGCAAATGGTCCGGGGAATTCGAAGAAAATTGGAAATTACGCGAGATTTTAATCTGGCGCATGTGCATATCATAATATTTGATGGCTTTGGGTCCGTCCATGTATCCAACAAAAATATACTTGTTGGCATGGGGCGCTAGCTTTGATAGTGTTGCGTCCTCCATGAGGACCCATACGGGGGAACCGAATTCTTGTAGGTACGAGATATTTGGTTTCGTCCCATTCCATTTTTCTTCAAAAGTTGCCCCATTTAACACCTGGGTAGGCGATCTATTTTTAATATAAACTGCATGAGCAATCGCTTTAGCCCAAAGATAACGAGATAGATCTCTTGCATAGCTCATTGCGCGCGCTAGTCCAAGCAGTGTGCGATTCAATCTCTCAGAGACCCCGTTCTGGGATGGTAAGTACAGCGCAGTCGGACCCATCTCGATCCCTTTCATTTGACACCAGTTAATTAATTCGGTGTTCATGTATTCTCGACCGTTGTCGAGCCTGAGTCGCAAGGGTTTGTTTCCAAACTTGCACTCGATATAGGTAATATAATTCTTTATCTTTTCGGTTACTTCATCTTTATGCCTCATAAATGGTACTGTACTTTGACAACTGTAATCATCGGTAAATGTAATAAAATATTTCCACCCTTGTAGAGCGGCTGTCTGCACAGGTCCCCACACATCTGTGTGTGTTAATTCTCTGGGTACCTTGCTGCATTCATCCGTCTCTTTGGGAAATGGCTTCTGCGTCACCTTTGCTTGAATGCACACCTCACAATTAATTTCATCTGAGCTTGGCGAGATTTCTAGGCCATCAACAAGCCCTTCGCGATATAATCGCATAAGCGCTAGTTTCCCAATATGGCCATAGATCTTGTGCCACTCTTCCCGGGTATGCGGGCCATATTCCTTAGCAGTATAGGTTCGTGCAGGTTGCGGAACTATTGGACGCAATTTCAACGAATATAGTCATCCATTTTTCTTGCCTATAGCAAGAGTGTGTTTATTTTTATCTATTAGTATTGCGCGACTATTACCCATAAGTACTCTTCCTCCCGCGTCGTCCAAATGCGTGATGGAGAGGAGGCTATTGGGTGCTATCGGCGCATACAGTACACTGTGGAGACAGAATTTCACTTTCCGGTCTCCTACTTCACTTTCGACATCGACCGTACCGCGGCCCAATGCCTGTGTTGGTTGCGGTCCGATGCCCATGATCACATGATCTTCGAGCACCTGATAGGTCGCAAAGACTTCACAACAATTTGTAATGTGTGAAGTTGTCCCGGAGTCGGCAAACCACTCATAGAAAGAAGTGATTTCGCCATCAGATCCGAGAGATACAGTGTCACTATCATTATCGTAGGCTATTTTTGCCTCATCCTCTCTCGATTCGACCTCACGTGCTTCATAAGCACATTTCGTCTTTTGCTGTTTTATCGGCAGGCCCTGTCTGGCTTTGCCGCCGCCTTTAGCCCAACAATCCGTGGCCTTATGCCCGAATTTTCCGCAATTCATACATTTGACCTTGTCGCAGTGCCGACACTCGTTACCAAGATGTCTCGGCTTTCCGCAGATCGAACATTTTTTGTATTCCCCGAAGGGGTGCTTCTTTCCTTTGACAACCATGGCTTGGTCCGAGGATTGACCACGCTCGCCACTTGTCTTTGCAGCACGACCTTATCTCCATATGGACAGATTGTCTCTCATGCAGAGTCATGACTGACTCAGCATTCTCACGACCGTGGGACAGGTATACGAACCCTGTGCCCTTGTATTGATACCGATGGACCAATCATAGTTCTAGTATTACAGGTAGACAGACACCTGTACTTGTATATAAGGCCGACAGGACAAGCTGGAGTCCCCATCTTGTCCTGGTTACACATCAACCAGTTTTACCATCTACATCTGTGCGATAGATCGACCTTGGTCTGCAGACAGCAGCCAAGTGTTCATAAGACTACTCCACTGCGCCGACCTCTGGTTATCGCTATGACTGGAGGTCGGACCCCTCATGATTGACTTGAGCCCTTGCGAAGGCTTAGTCACTGACGACGACGAACCGGATGTACGGTGGCACAACTGGCCCCCGTGACACTCCGGTAATGAAGTGGCCAGGATGAGCCGGAAATCCTCATCAGAAACAACCTTCCCCATTAGGTGGAGTTGTTCCTGGATCTGTCGCAACTGTGTGATATGATTGGAGATATTGTCTTCTTCCTTGGCTTGCATCCGGTAAAAACGCCGGCACAGCACGAGAATTCCATGCTGTCCACGCTGTTCCTTGACTGTGCGGAGCTGCTCCCACATGGCCCGTGCCATCTCAGCTCCAGCGATGTGCACCATCTGAGAATCTCCCAGCGATAGCACAATTACGTTCTGGGCCTTGAGGTCCTTCTCTCTCCAGGCACTAATCTCTGCCTCTCTCGCTGCCCTATTGGCCGGGTCATTACTCGGCTGCGACTTCAGTGTCTTTCCAGTCACATACTCCTGGAGACCCTTATCATTAAGGATGGCCTCGACGTGGCGCTTCCACGAGAGCCAATTGTCTTCTTTCAGGAGCGGAATCCAGTAAGCATTGCTATTGCTCGTATTATCAGCGCTGGTCGACATTATTTGTTCTCGTACTAGTAAGGGGGTAACAATTTTTGTAGCCACAATAGGGGCTGTTGTTATCCGAGTATTTATTGGCTAGAGCCGGGGCTCATAACCTGTTAGAAATCGCGCCTTAGTTCCCAAATAGGAAGGTAGTGATGGCGGGTCAAGATGCGTCGGGGCGCGTGATTACGCGTCCTAAAATAGATTTCTGTATATATACAGTTCTAGACGCTCCACTTTATATAAGCAAATTTCCTTCTTTGTCTTTGTAATCATGCCCTCGGCTTGTCTGCCCTTGGGCGCTCCCCAATTTCTGGAGCTCCAGAAATTTGGGCGCTACTTTCCAACAAGTTCTATAACTTAGCAAAGGCAAGTTGAGTGTACTATGCCAACGGCTGCAAATAGTTCAACTGCAGCCTAGGATGGCAAGTTGTCGCCTCAGGAATATTTGCCAATGTAAAACTGTGGGTGAGCCAGAGACCCATACAGTAACCGAGAAAAACCGTGACAGTATTTGCTGGTCTAGTGGAATGCACTATATCGCTGTCCCGCTACTTCCGCAAGTAGCTTTGCGAGAATGTGTACCAGAGAACTACAGTATGTCCATCTTCGAGAGTACTAGAGACTGGTACTAACGGAGACGAATGCCCTAAGCCTGGTCCATTGTTATGACAAGGCAGACGACGGCACCAAAGAAACGCGACAAACTTTCAAAGCGAGAACCGTGGGACGGGCGACATATGCCCGAACGGACGCGTCACTTGTACTTCATTCAGACGTTTAATTTTCCTCCAGAATACTGACCAGCCGCTGGGGAAAAAAATGCAGCTGTTGTACATCCGCATTAATTGCAATTGAGTTTTTCCGTCAAAACGAATAGGGGTTGACGCGATGTCGTACGCTGAGTTGAGAACAAAAGATGTTTGTTGAATTAACAACAGGCTATCATTAGTAAATATCCAGGCATTTGAGCAGTGGTAATAATCAACTATCGACAGCAGATACCAAACGACTCAGCAATTACGACTGTTTGCGCGCGGTGCCCGAGAGCGAGCGAGGCATCGAGCCGAGGGTCATCATCCGGAAGGACTCCCACACCGACGGGCCATACATAAAGTACAACGCACCAAACGCCGCCCCTCCGAGATGCGCGTAGTGGTCAAACAACCTGCGCGAAACGCACGTCAGACACCAGGTATCACGTAAGACTGTCCAGTGCACTCACGCCCACCCCCGCAGCACACCCATCACGTCCATGGCGACCATCCCGCCCACGCCCCACAGGATGGGGAAGTGCAGGCCAGGGAGGAAAATCAGCGCTACGCTGTTATTCGGGAACGCGAGCGCGGTGACCACCACCGCGGCGTAGACCGCGCCCGACGCTCCCAGCGACGGGAAAATCTTCTTCGCTGCCACTTTCCCGGCTTTCGCCGCTGAGATTGGTATCGCTGCTGCTGCCGCGGCTACCAGGCGCGGGTAGAGTATCCGCGACGCCGCGACGTGCGAAGCGAGTGAGGCGAATATGCCCGCTGGAAAAATGAGAGCATCAGCATCGCTGTGATCGAGACACAGGCTAACTTGCCTGACACATAGAATGCAAGGAAGTGGTATATCGGCGTAGATTCACGCAGGTTAGAGGGGTCCTTCTGCTGCTGTTTTCCAAAATACGACGTCGCGGCGGATCCTGTCAAAAGTCAGCAGGCGCGAAATGCAGGCACAAAAGAGAAATGTACCAAAGCTTGTCAAAGCCATGCAATTGAACAAGAGATGTATGAAACCGTGGTGGCTGCCGATCGGTGCATCAGAAAAAAGGATCCGTCCCGACAAAAGGGCGCACTCGCCTGAACACGCTGGTGAGCATCGTGTACGAACGTCCCGACAGCGGGTGGTGCGTGAAGCTGCGCATCATGAACGTCTGAAGCGGAGGGATGGCCCACGCCATCCACACCAGCCCGTTCACGGCAGCTATCCCCGCGCAGACCCGCCACCCTTCCGAAGCCCTCAGTGCTTCATTCGCGCCTTCCACCACGGTGTAAATTGTTAGCGACTTGAGTGACTGCGGCCAGCCCTGTATCGACTCGTTGATTTTGACGATAGACGCCTTCAATCTCTGAGGCTGCAGGTCAGCCAGTGATGAATAGATACATATATGCACTGCACCTGAACCAGGTGCTCGTATCGCGCGGCAGCCATCTCGCGGTTTGTCGGCACCCGTAGCATATACGCCAAACTTGATTCCGATATCTTGTTCGTCCAATACAGCGTATCTTCGTTAGTCCACCGCGCAGCGGCGCCGAACGCGAGTGTCGAACCTACTAGGAAGAACTGAAAATCACTGTAGCAAGACGCAGAGTGAAAAAAGGTGACACATACGAGTATCTGGTTACTGACAGTGGGAGGTATTCGCGTGTTCTCGCCGAGCATCTCCACCTCAGTCTTGGCAAGCTCTTCGCGAAAGCTAGGAACGTGAGGTGCTTCCGGAGCTCGGTAGGGGCGAACATGGTGCGACGTTATTCGAGGAAATCGGCGAGACGGACAAGCGGATAGAGAGCGCCGTGTTTGAGGTATGCAGAAGCGGAGAGGGTATGCGCGCAAAGTCCAGAGCATGGTGATCCTCAAGTTCTCCCAGCTTCAAAGTAGACTGTCTACGCGGGCGTATCCCGATGATTTCTCAGTATCTATTGACTGTGCAACACAAGCATGAGCAGTGAGTTGTAAATGGGATGCATATATTCAGGATCGTACGAACACAAACAGTAGTTTCCGGTAAAATGAGCTTCTCAGAGCATTGGGAAAAATGGAAACCCTTTGCCAGTGTCTCTGAGATGGGAAATGATTATTCCTTTATGATCTTCTTTAATTATGTCAGTCCAAGGAAAGCTACAGTTACTAGAATGAAGAAGACAGTCGTTCTGCAGGTGATGGTAAGCAGAAGAAGTGAAGCGCTCTGACACGCGACGCGTCCTGTCGGCTTACACGTGACGTGAGGGATAACTGGCCGCTCCGACGAGGTGTCCATCGTTTCGTCGTTTGACTGAACACAAACCTAATAATCTGCGCAACACGGACGTCGCATTTAATTCATTCAGCGGTAACAAACCAAATTCAAGTTCAACAATGTGTAACTATAAGAGAACTGCGAACTGTTCCAGACAACTGCCATTTTCCAGGCTGCCTCCTGCATAAACAGCGAGTAAGAGAAAGTGGTGCGTCGACAGATAGATGCGTACGGAAGAGAATCCACCGAGGGAATGACCAGCAAGGAAGAGCCTCAGGGAACGATACTCTATGTAGATCAGGAGCCGAGCGGGGAACAGTGTACAAATTGAGCGCACCTCGCGGACCACAGATATAACTTTGTCTTTGTTGCCGATGGTGGAAAAACAACGTCTCATCAGAAAGCTGCACGATATTCAGAGCAAATTTCGCGTTGCTGCATGATACATGGGAGTCCAAGGCGACATGTCTTGGAGAGCCGTCTTTCCCCCGGACCCGCTTGCGGTTCCACTCTCTGGGGTGCCCGCCAATCTTGTCAAAAAGACAACGAGGTGCTAGTCGCAGACGCGATCTCGCGACACCATAATATTGCCTGTGAAATACGAGCGTGGCACCACACATAATAAGTTCAAAATGCAGGAACAAATCAACATTCCTGAGCATTGTTACACAGCGGACAGCGAACGTAACCAAAATCCGTGCAAACAAAGTCTATGAACACCGCAACTAGACATAGTGCTGAACCAAGAGCAATCGATTAATAACGCACTAGAGTATAAAGTCCACTTCGTTCCTTCGTCCGATCGTAACGGTATATATCTGGAGATCACGGACCCCCAATGGACTACCACAATCAAACAAGACAGCCGACAACGGTGCCAACCACAAGTAACAACAGCACACCCATGCTATCATGTGAAGGACTGGCACCATTGCTGACCGGGTCCTGGTTCGGGCTCACGCCCGTCGCGCTCACGGCTCCAGTCACTGAGCCGATGGTAGGCGAGGGCACCGCTGCGTTCACGCCATTCATAGCCGACGCAGTGCTCGACAACTGCGCAAAGCCAACAGACGGGGGTGATGCACTGAAAACCGTATACACATTTTTCTGTGGAGTTCGGGTATCAGCAGTGGAACGAACAACCGCTGACAATAAACGCACAAGGAACGTGTCCCCGACGATCCATGCTGGCGCGCTGGTTCCCGAGTTGTCCACAACGAAGAACGCGCCCAGACACGTGTCCGAGGAGATTTGCTCAAGCATGAAGTCTGCGTTCGAAACTGGCCACGCGATCGAACTCGAGCCGAACTTGAGCGTCACGTTCACCGAGGTCGAGCAAGGATAGGTGTAATAGTTCTCATACTGCCCAGTGCCCGGTGCGCTACCAGGAATTGCGGCGAAGATACCAGCAATAGCAGACGCGGGTCCACCGACAAGGGTCGTGCCCGTATCGATAGCAGCGTACGATGCAGATCCGTTCTCCAAGGAAACAGTCTGACCCTGCGATGTAAGGCCTACAAAAAGTCAGTAATATACATCACAGCGGAATAAAGCTCGCGCACCGCTCAGTTCCTGGATCCAGTAGCCAATTTCTCCACTAGGAATATCCTGGTAGTCAATGTTGCCGGTAAAGAGACTAGAGTCGACGCCGCCGAGGGTGAATGTTCCTCCGGGCTCCAGCTGGCGTGCATTCGTGTCATTTCCGAAACGAGTGAGCTGAAACGCCATAAGCGGCTCCGAAAGCGAACCACTCGTCTGCTCGAGCGTCTCCCAGAACGGGGTCGCACCCGACGACGCGATCTGCTGCCATGCCATGCCCATAAGCCCGGATACAGGTGCGTTCAGCAGACCCTGAGACACCTCAGAGACTACCGCGAATTCCTGCCCTGCTACCTCGAAACCAGCCATCTGCACAGTATCTTTGGCTAGTACACCCTGCGCCGCACCCGAGTCATACTGGATCTGAAACGATTGATTAAGCGATTGAAAAGTTGATGACTTGGACGGCTCGAATGTGGGTACCCCGCTGGGCACGTTCGAGACAGCGCCAGTGGTGGTGGCACTGGCGAGCCATAGATCTGATGAACCAGTGTCAAGGATCACGTTGTAGGAGACGGGAGGCGTTCCGACAGCTATTGAGCCGTAGAAATCGGAGTCGGCGTCCTGATTGACCAGTCTGGGCGGAAAGATCAGCTTCTGCAGGGGACATCGTAGCATACGAGATTGGAGGCGAGCTGCATGCATGCCCGAAAATGACCTTAAGGGCAGTCATCTGGGTATTCCCTTACGAGCACTGGATGCCACTCATCGAACTGATGGCATCGCGACATTAACGATACACTCACAAATTATTCCCGCTCTCCCGCTTCTTGTTCTTGTAGCTGCCAATTCCATACTTAGCTTCCAAAGCGAGTCGTCTTCTCTGCGCGTGGGAGCCCTGTTCGGCAAGGTCGCGCTGTTGCTTTGGCCGGCGCACGAGGGCGATAGACTTGCCAACCGGTACAGTTGGATGCGGCGCAGCAATGATAACTGGAGCCAGCGAAAAGAAGACCGAGGCTGCTAATGTCAAAGACAGAAAGTACATGGCGAAGAGGAAGGAAGAGACTGGAGTGGAAGGGGAAAAAATATAATCGGAATGGGTGTCGGAAACTGCGCACTGCGCGGCGTGGCTGTGATTAAATCCGAGAAACCCGACCAGCCGGTGCTGAAAATTAAGGTCCGTGACAAGAAACGAACGAGTTCCAGCTACGAACACTGTCTGAGCAGCGGTGAGAAGATGAGGGCAGAAGGAAAGAGAATGAGTGGCTCTGCGCAGCGTGTCATGGGGACCATTGCCATTCCCACCCTTAAAAGGCAATTTAGCGCTTATATCATCTCTCCCCTTGCTGTTCAGACCAGTGCATAAAACTCTGCAATTGCAAGACGAGAGGCGGCGCCCAACAGCTTGATGCACTGCACGCACGATACGCGACGCATGCTACTGGGAGGTTACATAAGGTAAACATCCGTAATTCGGGACAGCTGAAGCCGGAGTTGTTTATAACTTCGAACTCACAATAGGTAATCCCTTTCCAATAATCATCCGGTCAGTCTTTCCACACACGGAGCCATTCATAGAAATTCAGCTTTCGGATATAAAGCTCAGCACTACAACTTATCAGATATTGCAACCAATATTGGACTCAGAGTTCGTCGACGCTCAGCTCAACTCGACTGCAGCGTACATGGAGTCACGCGAATAGGCCGTCAGGAGACAGAATATATCATTGCTCCTTCTGCTTCGACAGCGAGCGCGGTATGCGGCCAAGCGTGATGAGCCTACAATACTCCCACGTTTGGGGGCCATACGCATGGTAAAGTGCTCCAAAAGCTACACCGCCCAGGTGCGCCCAATGGTTAAACCTCCTAAAGCACACAAAATCAACACACGGGCCAGTCCGTAGCACGGCTAGACGAAGACACACCTCCACCCGCGCAGCACGCCCAATATATCAACAGCTACGAGAGCACCCACACCCCACGTTACTGGTAACGGGAATGTTGGAGGTATAGCCATCGCAATTTCTGTGTCAGGATATTCCAACGCGGTTAGTGCAAGAGTTGCATAAATGGCACCAGAGGCACCGTGCGATGAGGCGACCGTGGTCGACGCCGACGTCACGGCCCTGGCTGTCGCGGCAGACGCGAACGAAGAGGCAGAAGCCAATGAGCCTGGAGGTGCGGTATTGCTTGCAGACGCAGACAGACGGGAGACGAGACGCGGAAATATGAAGCGCATGGCGACGACGTGCGACACTAGCCCTGAGAACACACCGGCTGTGAACGACAACAGTCAGCAGCAGTGAGCGAGACGATACGAGAAGACGCACCAGAGATGAAGAACGCGAGGAAGTGCCACCTCACGGTTGCTTCCCGCAAATATGTCGGATTCTCAGTCTGCCTTTTGGCGAGAGAATGGCTCACGGCAGCCCCTTGCATCAAGCATCAGTGGAGAGAAATACAGCAGCAATCATAAGACGTACCAAAAGCTGAGAGGGCCATGGAATTTATAAAGAGATGGATAATACTCTTGTGACTGGCCAGAGAACGGTCAGCGTATGTCGCCACGTCGGTGCACGGGTGTCATCACCTGAAGATGCTAGTAAACAGGGTGTACGACAGCCCGGACATCGGGTTGTGCACAAAGCTCCTCGTCAAGAGGGGCTGCATCCGGGGCATCTGCCATGCCAACCATACGAGTGTATTCGCAGCCCCGATGCCCCAGCACACCCGCCTCCCCTCAGAGGTGTCGAGTATTGGCTGCGCGACCTGCACGTATGCCCAAGTGACAATGCCTTTAATCGTCTGCGGCCACTCCTTCACTATGGTGTTGAGGGACGCCAACCCTGCTTGCAAGCTCTGTTACACAGTGAGACCTCGCTGAAAAATATCGACGGGATACTCACCTTGCCGAACTGATAATACCGCGCTCTCCTCATCTCGTCATTGGTCGGCGCCCTGAACTTCCACGCCATGCCAGAGTCTTGGAGCCGGGTCGACCATACGTAGGTCTCAACATTAGTCTCCCTCGCTGCAATCCAATACACTAAGATCGATCCATAGATGAAGCACTGAAGGTCGTCAGAATGTACTTCTAGCTGGCAGGAAAGAGACTCACCAGGACTTGGTTTCTAACTGAAGGGAATTTGAGTCGATCGCTGAAGAGCCTGGTGTTGGTGGTGCGCGTAATCTGCTGTCGAAAGGAGGGTATGTGTGATGTGTGTTGTACTTCCGCGTATTGGTTAGCAGTGAAAGAAAACGGTCTGTGCTGTACACGGACTCTCCACCAAATCCGTGCAAAGGGTAGTGGCCTGAGCATTACGGCGGATGGGCGCTTATCGACACAAGTGATCGAGCAATGCCGTTCGAGATTTCAACATAGCAGTCATTCACGGTAGAAGGTCAAAAATGGTACCTGCGATTCTGATAACCAGAGCAGCGATGTCTAGAATACATATCCACAAAGTCCCTAACGTCACCGTATCATCGTACACTCTACCCGTTCCGCAAACCTTCAATAAAGAAACGCCTAGCGCATGCCTTCGTATGGAGGGGGCGCACCACGCCCAGCGAGCACTATTTCGTTGATGACTTCGTTGTGCTCGGTACGCTTGTACGTACGGATGGTCTCGCCGTAGTCGGAGATGTCGTAGATGCGGACGCGGCGATCGAAACCAATCCGCCCATAGCCAGAATATGACCTAAGATGTAGACGGCAGAACAGCCGTGAGCAGACGGTAGAACCAGGAGGCATGTCAGACACTCACCCTCCACCGCCGAAGCACAACCACACGCCCTGCACCCTTCTGCAGTTCTCAGTGACTGACGGATGGAATTCAACAGTATATTCGAGCAGCAGAAAGGAACGACTGACCATGACAATGTCCGTTCCCGACGACCTTGACTTCGCGTGCGTTTCCTCCAGCACGATGATCGCTCTCCATGGCTTGTAACAAACCCTTGTGGAAGAAACCGTCCTGCTTCTTGGCCGATCCTTTGCCTTCCAAGTCATGTAGACCAACATCAAGCGGGATACCAGTGTCGGGATTCACGTCAGCCGCTGCGTAGCTCTCCTCGCTGAAAATGCACGTGTTATGAGACTCAGATCAACAGTATGAGGAACGACATACAGTGGGATATGGAAGAACATAAGTGCGTTGGGCTTTGCAAGTCTCCTCGTGTCGGGGGTTAATTGATCTGCTGCTTGCCGCGCCCAAATATCGCCCATATCCTTTGCATTATCGGGTGTGAATGGTCGCTCAATCGGGTCAATGGAAGCTGGATGCCTAAACATCAGTCTGAATACAGAATTAATGTCCGACCAACAAACCTGATTGCTCGAGGAACCAATCAATTTGGTCCTACATCCAAGGTAGTAAATAAGATGCGCGACCATCCAAAAATCAAAGTGACACACCTGGTGAATCCAATCATATTCAGTCGGTACGAAGAAACCGAACCAGTTGAGAAACCCTTTGGAATAGGATCCGGAGTCAAGGAAGTACAAAGTGAGAAGATGCATCATAGAACTTCAAAAGCGATCGTCAGAAATGAGACGCATCGCGAGCTCAGGTCAGAATACTTACGGATCAGCACTCTTCACTTTGAGCACATAATTCCCGACACCATGGATGCCCTTGGGACCCGCCTCGACAAGGCTATACGGCAGGCCCTGCATGTACTTGATCTGCGCCTCCCTGCTGTCACCGTCTTCGTCATCGTGATTGCCAAATACCGCGGCCCAGGGAATGCCGCGCTCTGCTACGCTGCGAGAGAACTTGGCAAGTACGGATCTCACGTCCCATGAAGTTCCCTGTCCGTTCAACTGATCCCCAGTGAAAACTACAAAATCCGGCCGCTCAATGTCGAGCATACGCGAGAGTAGTGATGACGTCAGGTTGTCCGAGCCGCTGCACGGTGAGAGATCGGTGTCTCTGCACGTCCCCTGAGCGACAGAGAAGTGCAGGTCTGCGATCTGCATGATCTTGAACCGACCGTCATGAGAAAAGTGCAACGGCGGCGCTCGTGGGGGTGCTGTGCTCAGTCAGTCATTTACAGAAAGACAACAATGGTTGTCAGACATACGCTTCACGCCTCTCCGGTACGTCAGCCACACGCTTTCGCGCCCAACGATCGCCTTGTGGTCCAACACGGGCATGTCGAGTTTTTCGAATCCATACCACGGCTGATCATCGCCGAAGAGCACGTCGATCTCTGTCACCAGCTCGTTCTGGCGCTCATCCGCGCTCATCTCTGCCAATGTCTTCGACATCTTGTACCACAGGTACAGCTTGTGACCCGAAGGGTTCACAGAATGCGCCACTTTATTCCAGTCTGCGCCGAACGGGGACGGCGTCTCACGGTCAGGGAGGATGCGCAGCTCCGTCACCACCGGCAGGTCGTGGCGGCGAGTCCGGCGGTAGTACACGTTGAGGCTCATGAGACCCGACTGGGAATTCAAGTTGCGCTCGACGCGCACCCACTTTCCCTTCGTCGCATCTTGCTCCTTCGTCGAGCCTGGATAGCACATCGAGCCCGCAACCGACGGCGCATACCACGGGTCGATCCAGCACTGGGTAATTGCAATCTCAGTCACTGAAGAAATGAGGCAATCAGCATATATGACGTCGAGATATAGAGATGTATGGGTAGGATCAGTCACATCTGTATGCATTGCGCACGATTCTCACGTCTAAGCAGCGCATCCGTAGTCCTTGCTGTCCACCGTCAAGTAATAAAGGCACGGCAGAATGATCACTCCACGGTTATATAAAAACATGCTTCACCAGGTCAAATTCACTTCAAACAATGGGTCGGAAATATTGGCCTATCTATCTGTACAACAGACTGGCCAAGATTTCGTCCAATTGAAGCAGGCTGACGTGAACAAATGCTCGTGTGAACCATGCCCTCATTCTAAGAGTACGGATATCCAGAACCCCCAAGGATAAACCCTGAGCGCTGAGCATTACAGGAGAGAGTTCCGGTGACGCTCCATTGCGCGAGAGCTCGCATTGAGGATAAACAGAAAGACACGTACATCCGGTATCATGCGGCAATAATGGATCCCACACATCCAGAGGAAGACTTGCGGAGCTCGAAGATACGTCCGGCGAGGTGACATTCCACCAATCTACGCCCTCAGGCTGCCCACCGGTGGTGGGCTGGCCACCAGACTCCGAGACGTCTGAGTTCGCACCAGACACAGGAGCATCGCTAATGATGTCCCAAGACTGCCAGCCGAGGCGTTGGATGCTGCCAGGACCGGGTGTTGGCTGGTAGAGCACGAAGATGAAAGTGAGCAGACATGAGAAGCCTATAATGAGCGCTGCAGGCGTGAAGATAGAGCGCAGGAAACGAAATATTCTGAACAAGGAAAGTGCCATGGCAGGCACTGTGCCGGCTCAAGTTGGAATACTGGTCACAGAGAGAGAGAACGTCCGTCGTCGGCCTGAGGGTGGAGAACTTCAAGTTTCCAGAGCAAGACTCGAGATAAGACGAGCCGCCACTTTGTCAATACGACCAAATATTGTGTGCGCCGGTAGCGCGTAAAATCAGTACTTACTTCGTCCATACTTCGTCCAAGTCTCCGAACGTTCTTGTCACAAAATGCAGCGTTGTCTGCGTCGTCTCTATTCCGCCATCCCAGATGCTGCTGCCACAGCGAGAACAGCGTCCACCCCGCTCGCTGTCCGCCGCCGTCGACTCCGAAAGCAGCCCGCTGTAGGCACTAACGAGTCTGACGCGACCCCCGATGGTCTCACACCGACCGAATTCGCGCGTTATCAACGCGCCTTGGCCAAGGGCGAACTGATGGGCGAGGACGGGCTGTCACCGACAGAGGCGGAGTGGTTGGAGAAGCTGAACGGTCGTCGGAGTCGCATGCGCGGTGTGCGCCAGCTGTTGAACGAGGACGGCGAGAAGGAGGTGCGGGTCGTCGGCCAGAAGATATACCTTCCCAACATCATCTTCCGCCTCGTGCGCAACCACACCCCGGCCGGCCAGCCGTACAACCCGTACGAAGCGACGTTCCGCATTTCCCAGTCCGTCACCAAGACCGACGTCCGCTCCTACCTCCAGGCCGTCTACGGCGTCAAGACAACCTACATCCGCACCGACAACTACCTCTCACCGTACACACGCGACCCCGCCGATTTTTCCTTTTCCGTAAAAAAGGTGTACAAGACGTACAAGCGCGCGGTGGTCGGCCTGGTTGAGCCATTCTATTATCCGCAAGCCAAGGAGGATATGAATGCTGCCGATCGAGAAAAGCGGGAGAAATGGCTCGAAGAAAACTTTGGGATGAAACTGCTCGAAGATGCTCGCACGCTCGAGCTCCTTCGCCGCACCCGAGGGTCCGGGTCGAAGTTCAGATGGCGAACTGGGGTGACGGCGCAGAGGGGGAATATCCTGCGCATCATCTCTCAGCGGCGGGCCGCGAGGGAGCTGGCTATCGCAGATACAAAGGAGCGGATGAGAGAGAGCAGACAGACTGCAGAAGCGGTCACGGCGAGCTAATCCTGACCTTCGATCGTACTTTGTTGAGTCACTTTCCGTCGCGCATTGTCGTGCAATATTCCGGTTACAGGCTTTTTCAATGTATCTTGAGTCTGAAGCATGAATACATCAACAATTTAGATCGACCGATGTCGAGTGAGCTGGTAAATCAATGATCGAGGCCGAACGAGGTTGAGCAAGCCACGGCACTGAAATTCACGTTGGCAGCCAGAGCATATTCCCTCAACAACCAAGCAGACTTCCTACGGACGACCGGAAGCTGATACGAGAAGTGCTTGCAATGCGACAGTGCTCGTCAAACACAGAACTGACCTCTGTACATGTAGTACTGCGGCAGAATTCACCGACACTATGTGCGTGATGCATCCGAGAGGGTCATTTGAAGTACAAATATTATCTTCATCCCGCCACACACACACTGAATTAGGCTTCAAGTACACGCCCGTTCGTTCGTACCGGACACGCTCGCCATGTCGTAGGCCGTTGACGTACACCGTCGCCATATCCTGTCAGTCGCAGGCTAGTGGTATAGGATCGTCAACACCCACAACATAGTGGAGCGTATGGGAGAGGCATCCATTATGGTCTGCCAGGACATCGCCAACACGTAGATCATCATTGTCCCTACCTGGCGGACAATGCTATCCTTCCATTTCCCGTGCCCAGCAGACATAAGTACTAGCTCATGCTGGGTCCCATTCAAGTCGCCGCGCACCAACAGGAGGCCCCGGTGAACAACTTCGTATTCGGTACGTCGTCACTAGGGCACGTCCGTCATTATATTTTTCTGACCCCGGCCGGTAGCAATTATTATCTGTTCACTGCAATTCGTGCGACACTCTCTTTGGAACTCCTCCGTATTCCTCTCCTTCCTTCGGCGCGGTTCATGGCACCGGCACTGGCGTGAGTGATGTCTAGCCGCCGAGGTTCGCGCACGTCGGGCAATGGTTTCGTCATCGGGCGCCACGATCTCATTTCTCTGACCCTCTCCCGTCGGATGTTAAGCTCTCGCTTCTTTGAATTTTCGGCTACGTTGCTGGCGTAACAAGTACTAGTGCAAGGCCATTTTATGCCGATGTGTGCAGTGATGCATATAGTCGTCCAATACCCGTCGATCTCAATTCTCGGCCTTCTGACTGGGCGTGAATTCGTTGTTCACCTTGTTGAGTTTGTTGATTGTCTCAAACGAGGAGCACTGCTGATATTGGAAGCTCTAAAAATACATCTGTGAATTTACACTTTCTACAAGCATTAGGCAACGCATCAAAAAAGTCCATTGAAATCAGGTACGAGTAAGTCTTCGGTCTAACGTCGCGCCCAGTCCAAAATTCCGGTTGACGGATGTTGGGGACGAGGTGCAATTGGAGGTGGGGGTGCAAAGCCGAGGGGGTACGATGCAGCAGAGGGGTAACCCGTAGGTGCTGGTGGACTCCACCCATAACCGGGAGATGCACCTCTCGGAGGAAACGGCGGAGGTGCATGCAAAGACGCATTTTGTAATGGGGGAGAGAGACGGCTTCCAGTGGGTCTCATCGACTTATTAGGCTCGGGGTGGCGTACAGTGCCTGCGAAGAGAAATCAACGACAGATCACAGTGCGCGCATGAAAAACAAAGGCTCACCTCTGTCGTAGTCTTTGCTAGCCTTCCTTCGCTCCTTCTCCCTTTTCCTGTCCGGCAATTTCTCTTTCTCTTTCACGGTCATCTTCCTTTTGTCCCTGACTGGTGTATAGGTGACGTTGTACGACGCATCCACCTCGAGCCGCAGATCTCTATTCGTCTCTATAGGCGGCCTCAGCTCCGGCATATCGATCTTGCTCAAGTGCACCATGAGGCTCGTCGGCGGGACGTACGCCTTGCCTTTCGTGGCCGGGGCCGGGTCGTCGAGGTTGATGCGACGCAGGCCCTTGGCCGGAGCGGTATCGTACACTACATACTGATGAAGCTCCTCCTCGTCCGCGACGCCAGACTTGTGCCGCAGGCGCTTCGTCTCCTCGACGACTCGCAGGACCCTGGGCACCTGCGCGGGCGAGGCGGAGCGCACGGTGATGAAGAGCATCGCCTCGTCCTTGAGCAGCCCCGCCGCGTACGCGGCGTACTCCTCCACCGCGCCCTCGCTGTCCACCTCAACTTCGTTCGCCTCGCCCACGCCTTGCATGCTCCGTAGCATATGCTTCTCCGCAATGAGTTCGACGCCAGTGCGCGGTGCGGGTTTCGGGGGAGCGCGGGCACCGCCTCTGAACTGGCACTGGCACTGTCACTCAAGTTCGCTGGCGCACCGCGGACTCAAACGGTGTGCGCCGGGTGCCGAAACCGAGGAGGCCCGTGATGGCGGTCGGGAGTAAGGGCGTGGTGGACACCGGCTCGTCAGTACTAGGGGTATGGTATGCCTCGTTGGTGTCGTGGAGGGTGAGCAGCGCGGTGAGAATGAGGATCTCGAGGCCCTTGCGGTCCTGCACGTCGAAGCGGTTCAGGTTGTAGTCAAGCATTTGAATCGACGTCGTGCGCAGCCGCCCCGCCGGCTCCTTCGTCACGGCGACTAGCACCGCAGGGTCGGGTTTGCGGATGATAAAGCACTCCTCACGCCGCCATTCGAATTCGTGCCTGTAGCCGACCATGAGCTGTTGAATACATGCACATTAGAATTGTATGACGCTTACTCCTCCCACTTGAAGCTCCATTTGAAAGACAGAGTGCCTGTAGACTTAAGCTCGACTATTGTCTCGGGGTTGTGCAGCTGAATTGTCTTGTGCTTGCTGATGGCACTCGGGGCGGTGGCAGTCGCCAGAAGAGATTCAGAGAGAGGGTCTGAAAGCACAGGATATCTGTAAGCCTGCTACGAACCGACGACAAGAAAGTCCTCAACTCACCATAAACATTGATAACATATACGTTCCCTGGCACCAACTGCTTGCGATAGTGCAAATTCCCTGCTGGGTCTGCCAGATCGACGATCGTCGGGTCATCTGCATTTGGGGAGATGTGTAGAGTGAATAGGTTCTGATCCAAGCTCATCTTTCTCGAGACAGAATGTAAGTATGGGTGCTTGTTTACAGGATCGTCGAGAAGATGACCAAGTCTCTTGGAGTAGACAGCTGCAGAGTAAGTGGAGAAAAGCAGAGGTTGGCGGTACGCACGGTACTGACATGGTAGCGCGCAGCATAAAGGCTCGGCGTACTCACACTGCCTCACCCCCGTCACGGTGAGCTGCGCATATATACGACGTTGAACGTTGAGATCGGACAAGAACTGAACAACGAGGGGGATCCGACATAATTTAATGATTGAATCCGTAGAATGCGACATTACTGTACAAGTGATACCGGTCAAGACGTGCGTGTATGATCCTTGCAAAACGGAGTAAATGCGACGGAAATTCCGCGAGCAGCCCGGCCACAGCCCCCTACTCTTCCATATCCACATCCGTATCCACCATCTCGACGTCCACCTCTGTGCCCATCGCCACATCTTCTATCCCCCCGCCTCCACCCTCGTCCTCCAGGAAACCCAAACAGTCCGTCCCACATCCTCTCCACCGCACCGGAACGCCCATCTTGTTACCCTGCGTGCCGACGTCCAATCCGGCGACGACGAGCTCCCACGTGAAACGCTCCACCGCGTGCTGCACGAAGACAGCCGCAGACGCACCCTGTGCGCGATGTGCCGGAGCCGGGCACAAGCCGATGCCAGGCGGGGTCTCCTTGTCCTGTTCCTTTCCCTTCTCTTGCACTTGGATCTCCCGATGCCGGATGTGTAGACGGGAGTGAACGTCGTCGGTGTGTGATACACGCTGCACCTTCGGCGGGGGCTGGGAGGGCTTGGGCTCGGGAGGCGGAGGCTTCGCGACCGCGTTCGGCACACATGCGCGCAGCGTATTGAGCACCGACGGCGGGTGCTCTCCTTCTAGCAGCGGGATCGCGTACAGCGCCTCGAGTGCCGTCACTCCACCCATCGACTCGACCGGCGCGAGTAGTGTGCGCAGGGAATATTCGGTAAGGTGTGGTATGTCGAAGCAGGAGGTCGTATGTGAGATGAACCTCTTGCCGCCTTTATTCCCAGTCTCTTGCTCCTCCGCGGTAGGCACTTTCCACGGGTTCCCCCTGACGGAAAGTTTGTCCAGCCGCATTTTGAGCATCTCCGCAGGTAGCCATTCCAACCGGTTCTGCGACACGTCTAGCTCGCACAGGTTTGTGAGCTTAGCTATCTGTGGAGGAATTACGCGGAGGGCATTGGCATCTAAACAAAGTGTGAACAAATGCGGAACGACTTAACGATGTCACTCACGCATGTTCAGCATGGTCAACCCGGAGAGCAGGAATAGCTCAAGCGGGAGCTTAGGTATTGTATTCCTGGCAAGGTTCAGCTGGATCCCATGGCGCCGCGGTTCGGCTGTGCCCTGCAAGTACGAGGACGAGGCTGCCTTGCTGAGACCTCCAATCCTACCGGTGTTGGGCCCGAAGGCAGGAGGATGACTGAAGACTGCATCGGGAACGGTTACAGCCCGCGTGAAAGTGCGCGTCATGGGGGGTGGTGATGACACCGGACGACGCCTATCGCCCGACTCGTCCTCGGGAAGGACGACGAGCTTTGCGAGGTCTGCGATTGACGGTGAAATGATGGTCAGCGGCGTCCCGAACAGTCCGCTCTGGCTTTAGACAAAGATTGAGTGCGTGAATGCACATTTGAAACCTAGACATTCACCTCAAATTAATATCCCCGTTGGACCGGTCGACTGCGGCGGCGATCGCAACCTCCCATATGTCAAGCTCACGCTCTTCAGCTGTGAGTGATTGGGAGTTCTTATTCATATTATTATCATCAGACAAGACGGAATGGTTGTCGTGTGCCGACGGGTGGAGCACAAAGAACGGATCGTCATGGTCGATAATTGTCGAGTCCGAGTATGCACTGCCAGTAGACTGCACACGCGATAGCTTCTTTTCCCTGCGTGGGGGCTTCCAGTAGTGTTTAGCAGACGCTGCGAACGGGTCGACGACCTGCGGCACATTGCCCGCCCGCTCGTCCAGGTCGTGTGACTCGAAACTTCCTCCCCGGCTCAGAGAGTTGGACGCCCATTGTGAGACACGAGTACGTTTCTCATGTAAATGTGGTCTCCTCGTCGCCTTTGTAGACGCTGCAAACGGATGAACGACCTCTGGAGACTGCGGGGGAGTTGCAACCGCCTCGAGGTTTGGTGAGGAGGGTGGTGAAGAGTCTAAGGGATCAAATGAGGGTGAAGACGGGGGAGAAGATGAAGGAGAAGATGCTGGAATGTATTGATCGTCGACATTCGACATATTGACTCACTACGAGAAGGAGATACAAAGACAAAGGCGGGAGAGAAGGGCGGTAATTAATTGGTAATTAACTTATAAGGAAGCCTTTATGTCACGCGCCCGCCTGTCAGGTGATCGCGACACAATGTGACAGCCTGAGCTGCCTGACAGGAGTCGCCCCTCGATTCAACTGTCCTTAAACTACCACACCTCGACACCTTAGGACATGTCCTACAGTCGTTTAATCCCTTTTTTTCTTTCCCTTTTGTTCTTCCGGGCGGTTCTGGTCGACGCTGCCCATCTCGAAGGCTGGTCAAGGACTCTGGGTCGAGCGCGTGCACGGTCACCGACTTCTCAATGTAACCCCTTCCACAGCACCTATTCCGCCCCCGAGATTTCTTCTTCTTCTGGCGGAGGTACCCCCTTTGTAGCTATCAGCCCTCCCAGTTCTTACAGCGTCGGTCCGGACGGTCTGCAGCTGTTCCTGAAGAAGCCTGACGGGACAGTAACTACGCAAGGCGGCGTGAACGACAAGATCGGGAGCGGTGCAACTATCAATTCCACATTCGTCCTTCTGTGAGTATTGTAGCTTACTACCGCCTGGCCTGTGTGCTCAGTCTTTCCAGATATGGGAAAGTCACTTTTACGCTTTCCGCTCCCGTGGTGCCTGGTGTAGTAACAGCTGCAATTCTCATGGGTAAAATTTCTAGGCAACTCAACATACGTTCAATTTACTAATAAACATAAAAGCCGAATACATTGACGACGAGATTGACGTCGAGCTACTTGGCGGAAGCCCGTCCCACTGGCAGTCCAACATCTTCGCAGAGAATCCGCAGGACACTCAACCACTCTTCGGCATCTTTGGCGAGATCGAAGACTACTCAGGCTCCGGAACTATTGCTCAAAACCACTCGTACACTATCGACTGGAACGCGGACCGCATCGTATGGAGCGTCGACGGTCAGGTGATCCGGACGCTCGGGAAGGGTGCGTTTCACTCCATTGGGATACGTTATTCGAATAATCGCAGCATCTAATTTTTTTTCGTGCGACATTGTAGACCAGACGAGCAGGAACGGTGTTCTCCACTACCCCTCACAGCCCGCCCGGGTCCAGCTTGGAATCTGGGACGCTAGCTCTGATGTTGGAACAGCGCATTGGGCCGGTGGACCAATCGACTGGACGACTGCTCCCGCAAAGATGGCTGCTACCTTTACGAGCGTCACTGTTGAATGCACGTAGAGGATGTAGCGGACACCGGATTTCTCTCGGGACACTCAATTGGTGATGCTTACGGACAGACTACTTGGCTACGGGCCTCATTTGACTACTCGATGTTCGGTGTTGGTCACCGTCTTGCGATCGTTGTACTCCAACCTATCTACGCTGTATGCAAGCCTGGTGATCGCTTGGGACATTTGTATCTATCGGATTGATCAAATTTTATTCGTTCCGATTCAATCTGATTTTGTCCTTGCTCGCACTCAATTGAAGCGGTAAACGAAGTATTTATTCTAAGACTGTAAAGGTCTGAGTAGCTCGTCGGCATTTTTGGAGTGCTTCGGAAAT
Source organism: Sparassis latifolia (assembly GCA_018466975.1). Lineage (NCBI taxonomy): Eukaryota > Fungi > Basidiomycota > Agaricomycetes > Polyporales > Sparassidaceae > Sparassis > Sparassis latifolia. The sequence goes on from CM031562.1 coordinate 2,956,816, forward strand.
TGGGATGTAATTTGCGATAGATGAATCACGAACAAGCAAGTCTTAGATGACCCAAACACAGATGGTTCATATCCTTCCTTTTCAGCCGGCGAGGGTTTCAAAAGTGAACGGGCTAAAGTCGCCTGTCAGATAACTTGAGCTCTTGTATTATATTTGCTTTATTCCCACCTCCGCTTTTATCTTTGAATTATCTTCTACTTGCTGCTGCGCAATCTGTGGGCTAGATCTAGGAGATCTCAGGGGTGAACCTAGTGACATACCATATTCGGAGTTCCACTTCCCAATGTGGATGCGCCTGCTACCGTCGAGGCTCGTGGTGGTTCCCTCTACTCTGACATCTACGCTTAGAATGACTACGGCGAATGTACGTTCTGGAGCACCAAATGAAGCGGAACGTCTAATTACTTCCGCTTCGGAGGCCGGTGGGATCCCTCACCTTCAATCTAGCCCCCCATAGCATCCGCGCGGAAGCTCGTAGTAGCTACCCGCATATCCACTTACCCGCTTGTATATGAGCCACCTATGGCGTGGCGCTACCTTTGTCTCCCGACTCCTCTTGTCTTGCAGATCGTATGTCACTTCCAGGAAGCACTACCATAATACCCGTGGAGTATGAGCTCAACACAGCAGTGGCCTGCGCTTGAGTCGTGTCTGGGGGCGTTCCTGATTGGTATCATTTTTCAATCCGTGTACGTACTTACTTTCATCGAGCCCCTGGAACAGTTCTGACTCGGTTTACTATCAGATTTTACGGAGTAGTGAGCGGTCTCGCCTTGAATTATTTTAGGAGATACAGGCGGGACAGTGGTGTTTCAATATGGATGAAATCACTGGTGAGTCTCGCCCCCTGCGGCTATGTTTGAGTTAACATATTTCGATTCAGGTGCTATTAGCATGGTCAGTGCGTGCGTGCGCTTCCGTGCATTTCGACTGATTGACCTTGCGCTGCTAGGATCCTGTGCTTCTTCAGTCTGATTGTCTCTGCACATGCCATGTACTTCTTCGTCGTCAAAAACATTGATGATAACCCTATGGCATTCTCGAAAGCTCCATGGTATGGCATTCATACCCGTTGATTATTCTTTGCTGACAGTTGGTTGCAGGAGCGTTTGTGTGCGTGGTTCATGTTGCCGAAATCTGTAGTGACGTGCTAACTGATCGTCGCAGTTGTTGATGGCAGTCAATGTAGGTCTTTTCATATGGTTCACGTCTCATTCTGACGCTGCTTCCACCCAGGCGGTAGTGGTGGTTCTTGTGCGATTGTACGTTCGCATACTGTCCGTGTGGTACTTATTGACGGTGAATGCAGCATATTCCTTTATCGGCTGTGGCGATGTGAGCTCCATCCCCCGGTTAAATGTCGCTATCAGAGGGTTGATCTCTTTTTTAGTCGTCAAGGCCAAGGGGGAATGGAACAGTGGGTGGAAAGCCTTGCTGTTACTTACCGTGCGTAATATGCTTCACCCCAGCAGGTCATATCTAACTAATCGGTTAGGTGCTCCTGACGCTGATCGATCTATGTACGCGTTTTGGCTGAGTCGGGCAAGCTGATGCTGACGCTTATTATTTTGTGGCGTCTAGCTGGATCTCTCGGTACGTGAGATGAAAGACATTCGAGTGCCCACCGTTGCTGACACTTTTTTGATACAGCTGTCTCGATAAAATTGTGAATAGGGTTTCCTTTGGCTTCTGTCCTTTTTCCTCACCGTTTGCAGATTCTTGACACCCGACACGGAGGAGCTCGAGCAGATAAAAGTTTGTTTCGTTGTCAAAGCGCTGTCATCTTTGGCTCATGATGTTACAGGTCATGGTAGAAGTGGTTTTTGCCGCTGGTGTATCGGCGGACATCTTCCTGGTGGGATTGCTTTGCTTTTCTCTGAACAGTTCTCGGACAGGCTTCGAGAGGTGTGTGGTGTGTTTGGAACACTTCGATCTCGTCGTTCATGCATCTATAGCACGGACTCACTCATCAACACTTTGATTCTATACGCGATAAATAGTGGTACGCGTCGTTTGCTGTATTGACGGTCATACCTTTACATTGTCCTGTACAGGTCTTCTCCCAACGTAGGTATCGATTTCGCACATAGACTGGCGGTTTAGCTCACGGCTCTCGTTGTTGGTAGCATCGTTGCTGGTGCAGGGCTGGCAACGGTGCGCGCGACATGCATTCGGTTGTTCCGCGTCAGATCTCTGAATATTGAACTATCCAGTTTTTGGTGTCGCCATCTCCCCTGGTCTACATGGCGGTCTACAACCAGATCGCAAATCGTACGTGTGCATTCTTCGTTGATTCCCGAAGCCCGATGTCACATATATTCTAGTATACCTAATTTCCTTGATCGCGTCGTAAGTGCTGTGCGTCGCTGCCGAGTGGGTATGGTCGCTCATCTTCTCCGCCGCGTAGCCTCAACCATCGCAAGGTCGTGCGCCGACAAGTAGAGCGGCCCTTCACGGTCGACTTTAGCCCGCTCGAAGCATGCGTGTCGGCACCCGACGTTCCTTTCACGCCGACGGGGCGCACGGACCTGGAGTGTGGGATGCTGCAATCCGCGGACGCCGAGTCCGAGCGAGTGAGTCTCAGCAAAACGGACCTCGTGCTCACTCACAGCTTTGGGCGTTCAGGCGTTGATCGATTTGGACTGTCGGACGCGACCAGGTAAATTTGATGAGAAGGTTGAGTCGGAACTGGTCCTCTCGGTATGTGATCGCTCTGGGGGACGCCGACCTGGACTCACCGTCACACATCTGGTAGGACGCAAAGGAACTTCCATCTACGCCCGAGTCGGAGAGTAGTAGTGCTGATATAGGCGAGATGATGATCCAAGCGTGTCGGTATTCATGACTATCTCGCGGCAGATAAGCTTTGAGAGTCGGCCATTCAGACCTCGGTCATGCCCACGGTAATGAAGGTGAGAATAGTCCCAGTCATCAGTGAAACCGGAGATTTTTCACATATGATTTTTTCAGTTGCTAACTTGTACAAAATTTATCTAAAAATATATAGCTTCATAATGGCCGGCGACAATTGTACTCCCCACACATTTTACAGCCAACGGAAAATCTCGTCCTAACTCAAGGACGGTTGCGGGTGGCTTACTACACACATTCGACACATCCAGACCCGCATCTTGCCTTCGGAGCCATTCTCGACGTTGACTGGAGTTGCGTAATGCTCGCGGCCGGATGTTCATTAGACTTGGCCTGGAGAGTATTGTTCACCACATAAATATCGGGGCACAGCAATGCTGTCCTGCTATGCAGGTAAGTCCTCCCATCTGCAGGTGAGCTATTCCTTCGCATGCAAGTCCCTTCTGTGCAGGTAAGTTCCTCCCAATTCCATCGGTAAGTTCCTCTTTCCTAGGAAGGTGGCGAATTGTTTATTCGTGCAGGTAAGTCCTTACCGTGATGCAGACCTTGAGTCGTTCATTCTTTGCCACGCTACAATCTGCAGCATACGGCATGTAGCGCTGTCGCTGAAGACAGTCGCTCAGAGAAGCACATTGCACAATTGGCATCTGATAGCTGCGTAGATTTCTTTGGAAGCCAGGTCAAAGTATGACTATGCCGGCATGTCACATACCGGCATGCTTTGATGGTGTTTTCACTCACCTGATGTAACGGTTGCACTGTATCTACATCCACGCTCGCAGTATGCATGTTGAATATTCGTCGCCGTTTAAGCATGCCAATGGCTGATTATTGTGTGACATATAGAGGGCTGGATCAGGTGAATTTTGCTGGCACATTCCCACCAATTATACAGTCTTCGAAATTATCCTACGAGTTCGAACTTCCTGGAATAATTGTACCAATTCGGAACGCCTCAGCGGTATAAGGCCTTGTAGTAGTACTCCTGGCGTAATAATACTCCCGATGACATGGATTATACCATTTGGCAAGGGCTTATATACCTTCACAAAAAAACTTCGGATTCGGTGATGCGCCCCAGGTAGGAGAGAACGAAGTATATAAGGCAGCAGGATAGCAGTTTGCAGTAATAGCGACAACGTGAAATATACAGCGTCATTATTAGTCCGATCGTACCTTACCGAAACCCAGCCCCATCCACTTCCACACTCACGGTGCCCACGTCATAGCAGCACCCACCCCACAACCAGCCCAGCCAGCACGACGACAGCACGCCGCGCCTTCAGTGGAACTCTCAGCACCGCTGCTGGACCCGTTATGAGTCGACTTGGCTGTCGCGCTGGCCGTCGCAGCAGCCGAGCCAACAGTGGCGGACGGAGTGGCCGAGTTGACGCCGTTCATGGCGAGCGCCGTGCTCGACAGACGAGCAAAGCCGACGGACGCGGGGGACGCGCGGAAGACCGCGTACACGTTTTTCTGCCCCCCCGAACGCAATCAGCAAACCGACACTAACACAGCCGAAAGAGCGACGCACCAGGAAGGTGTCCCCGACGATCCACGCCGGCGCGCTGGAGCCCTGCACGTCCACGGCGAAGAACGCGCCCACGCACGTCCCGCCGCTCGCCTGCTCGAACGCAAAGTCCGCGGGGGAGATGGGCCACGCGATCGCGCTCGCGCCGAACGTGAGCGTGACGTTTACAGAGGTCGAGCACGGGTAGGTGTAGAAGTTCTGGAGGTTGCCAGTGCCTGGAGCGCTCCCCGGGATCTCTGCGTAGATCGCGGCGATGACGGAGGCGGGCCCGCCCACGAGTGTCGTGCCGGTGTCGATGGCGGCGAAGGAGGAGGACCCGGATGGGAGCGTGACGTTCTTCCCTTGTGAGGTCAGTCCTATACAGTCCGGCGTCGTCATGAGGTGCGTTTGAGAACTGAGCCAGAGTGGTGCGCACCGGTCAGCTGCTGCATCCAATACCCAGTCTCCCCGCTAGGGATACTCCTGGTAATCGATATCTCCAGTGTACAGGCTGCTGTCGACGCCGCCGAGGGTGAACGTGCCCCCAGGCTCGAGCCCCGACTGCGGCACGACGCGCGTGTTGTTATCAAAGCGCGTCAGCTGGAACGCCATGAGCGGCTCCGAGAGCGCGCCGCTCGTCTGCTGGAGCGCCTCCCAGAACGGCGTCGCGCCCGACGACGCAATCTGCTGCCACGCCAAGCCCATAAGGCCGGACACGGGCGCGTTGAGCATACCCTGCGAGACCTCGGTGACAACCGCGAACTCCTGGGCGGAGACCTGGAAGCCGGCCATCTGCACCGTGTCCTGCCCGAGCACGCCCAGGGCGGTGCCGGACTGGTACTGGATCTCAAACGCCTTGCCGAGAGACTGGAACGTCGACGACGCGGAGGGGTCGAAGAGCGGAATCCCGCTGGGCACGTTCGAGGCGGACCCGTTCGTGGTGTCGCCCGCGAGCCATAGGTCCGCCGAGCCAGTATCGAGAATGACGTTGAACGAGACAGGAGGAGTGCCGACTGCGATGGAGCCGTAGAAATCCGCGTCTGCGCCCTGGTTGACCAGCCTGCACAAACACGATGAGCGATCGATGATTCCGCAGTGCGCAGCAGCCCGCGGATGAGTTTAATTTTGACTTCGGGAAGTGGGATGACGTCATCCCACCCGGCAGTCCGCATCCGCCGACGGAGGAGAGGAGGACTCACAAAGTGTTTCCACTACTCCCGCGCTTCTTGTTCTTGTAGCTGCCCACGCCGTATTTTGCCTCCAAAGCCAGCCGTCGCCTCTTCAAACTAGCAGCGCGCGTTGCGAAATCCTGCTGCGGCTTTGGCCGGCGTAACAGGCTAATAGACTGGCCAACGGGGACATAAGGTCTTGGTGCGGCAAGGACGTCCGGAGCGAGAGTCGAAACGACCAAGGCGGTGAGTGAGAGGGGAAGGAAGTAGTACATGGTTAAAGACTGCGAGGACTGCGAAGTCTTATGTATGAGGCGAACGGCTGCGCACTGCGCGGCTTGGCTGCATGTCGAGATCCGGTAATAGCGATGCAACCGCAAAGGTGAATACGACACATGACACGATAGGCAGTCCTCCACCGAGCGGCAGTGTACGATCGAGCAGGCGCTATGACAGAAACCAGAAGGGCTGTTCCACACCCAGTCTCGTCGCGTCGACGTCACTCAGAGTCTTTAAACTCGAGAGCAGTGAGATCAGGCCGAGATCTATTCGTAAAGGTCATCCACAGAGCCAACCTTTGGACTTACAAATTGGAAATTTGGAACGTACAATCACCGGGTAAGATGAGAGCGATCCGGTTCTTGGTGTGAGCGGGCCAGTCATAGGCAGGTGACACGCTCCCTTGTCCCAAGCGCCCTGATGAGAATCTTGTACTAGAGCTGAATCATGTCTTCCAGGACATATCCAGAAGGACTTTCCGACCGAGTCGAGAGGAACTGTTAGCAGAGTGTTAGCAGAGATGACTGTCAAGGAAGAGCCGCCAATGCGCACCTATGTGCCTCCCCTCACTCCCTCTTCACTACTTCCACCTAGTTATAGAAAACGTTGCGTGGACAGTTACTAAAGCCACCGGGACAGAGAGGGAGTCCACCAATCTTCCAATCAAAACGAACGTCCATAGCGGTGAAGAAGGTAAGGGAGATTAGAGAACACATTAGAACATTCTCATTTTCATTTTCCAAAGCTCAATTCAAAGTTCCCGGCGAACACCGGGAACACGTCGTGCTCCATGTTCACCAAAACAAAATGGCTGTGGCATGGCACAGCAGCCTAGAGGTCACATTACGATAGAAATGCAATAAAAACATAAGATACACTACTCATACAACCCTGAAACCCACATTCTACAACAGTCCAAACACACATCGACAACCACCTCATGTCCGCTCACCGCGGAGGCGGCGGGCCAGTGCGAGGTCTTTTGGCTGGATGGTGACGCGCTTGGCGTGGATGGCAGCGAGGTTGGTGTCCTCAAAGAGTGAGACGAGGTATGCTTCGGAGGCCTCCTGGAGAGCCATGACGGCAGATGACTGGAAGCGGAGGTCCGTCTGCAAAAACCAATTTAGGGACGAACGTTAGCAACATGGTGCATGGAGAGGCTGACCTTGAAGTCCTGCGCGATTTCGCGGACAAGACGTTGGAAGGGGAGCTTCCGGATGAGGAGCTCGGTCGATTTCTGGTAGCGACGGATTTCGCGGAGGGCGACGGTGCCGGGGCGGAAGCGATGAGGCTTCTTCACGCCGCCTGTGGCCTGAGAAGTCCGCTTAGTTCAGCCCCGGGGACGATGACGATCCACTCTCCCACTTACCTGAGCAGTCTTGCGGGCTGCGGACTTGGCAGCGAGTTGCTTACGGGGCGCCTTGCCTGGAAGAATAAACTGAGTTAAACGTTTCTCGCCAATCAGTAAAGGCTGCTTACCACCGGTAGACTTGCGAGCGGTTTGCTTGGTGCGAGCCATTGGATGATAGGAAGATGGAGTGGTTTGATGGGGTGAGGTGGCCTGAGGTGGATAGTGCAAGTGCTGACGACGAAGGCGGATGAAAGAGCATGGCCAGAGGTTAGCCAGCTCTTATACGGCATGGGCAATACCGCACGTGCCCTGGCCGACGCGTCGCGACGCGTTGACGCGCGTTCAACAAAATAAGGTTTTTAGCACGTGACGGGCCACCGACGCGCAGCATAAGTACCTTGTCGCTCTCTTTCCTTCCAACCACTTGCGTGCCCCACTACAAACCTCACCTACTTTCTCAAATCTCTCTATCATCCTCTGAAACATGTCTGGACGCGGCAAAGGTGGCAAGGTGAGGACACCCGTGTTCCACCTCAGAGATGTTACTGACTGCCTATGCTTATGAATAGGGTCTCGGAAAGGGCGGTGCTAAGCGCCATCGTAAGATTCTTCGCGACAACATTCAGGGTAAGTAAGCTCTTCGAACTCGGTCGCAAACATGATGGTAACAAGTGTCGTCAGGTATCACGAAGCCTCGCTATCCGTCGTCTGGCGCGCCGTGGTGGTGTGAAGCGTATCTCGGGCCTCATCTACGAAGAGACCCGCGGTGTGCTCAAGATCTTCCTCGAAAACGTACGCGGTCTTCTGTCTTATACATCTGGCCGCTCCTCTAACTGATCTGTTACTCCAGGTCATCCGCGACTCAGTAACCTACACCGAGCACGCAAAGCGGAAAACCGTCACCGCCCTTGACGTCGTATACGCGCTCAAGCGATCGGGTCGTACGCTGTACGGTTTCGGCGCATAGAGGGGCTACGGGGCGTGTTTTTGGTCTATTGTTGTATCAGTATAATGTAACGTTATTTTTTTTTTTCCTTGAATCTTCGCTGCTCGGACGTTGGAGCATGTTGGCGGGTTCGTTCCATGACGCGGTTACTGCCTACGTATGCTATTACATACTATGCCAATATATACGAGTCTTCGGCGCTCAGCAATGTTCTCAGCCCGAATGCGTCTGGCTTTGCGTCACGTGTTTGGTGTCGCGAATTGTCTCCACGGCCTTCAGGTTGCAAGGCCTCATTGCATTGCTTCCCTCTGCCATTCCCTCGTCTTCGGGCATTGTCAAGCCACAGCAGCTCTTCGTCTAGAAAGCTGTAGAATCGCGCGAAAACCCCGTCCTCTTGACATGCAATCCGAACCACATGCCGGTCCCGCAAACTTATTGCCACCTCTCATCTCGAAAGGTGGCGTCGACGATTTCAGGCGGTCAGGACGGACACTGGCAGCGGGTATATCGCCGCGGGATGATACCATAGCTATTTATGCCACACCCAATGTATGTGTTCCTTCTCGCATCTGGCGACCTGCTAACTGGGGCTAGGCGGACCCTCAGACCCTGCAAGCGCAGAACGCGTCATATCCGGAGGAGCAGAATATTTACCTCGCGTCAGCTCAACATGCGCCGTCCTCGGAGAGGCGGGTGGTGTGTGGTCATGGCCCTCTTTTTTTGCGTGACTGACTGAGCGCAGTTCGTAACGGACACTTCCGTCATCTTCGCCGCTCTCCAAAGATTGTTAACCAACGTGCGCAAGAAAGACATACAAGTGTATCACCCTTCTCTGTCTAGCTCTAGCTCCCACTCATGCTGATGCGCATCGCAGAATGGATCATGAGCCAACCCTGGAGGCGTTGAACAAGCTCGCATACGACTACATCAATTTCTGCAAGGAGTGTTGCGCATACGCCTCCGTAGGCTCATCCAAACTTACATTCCTCTCTCTGCTCACCTAAAGGCTTGACAGCAATCAATCACGCGCACGGAGCCCCTCCAGTTCTCTGCGGAACACTACGCGAAGCTATTCTCGTGCTTCTCGCTCTTCACCCTCTTATATCTACCGGACGCCGGGCACGATCGCGCGCCGGTGGGCGATGAACTGATGGAATGGCTGAATACGCATTTCATCCAGCCGTCCACGGAGGAAGGCGACCACCTGAGCACGCTCGAGAAACCATGGGAGGACGACACATTCTGGCCCTACCTCACAAGGCACGTCTCCGCCGCGAGCAAACCAGTTTGCTGACCATGACCTTCGCGAAAACACGTTTACTGATCGCTCGCAACAGGACGACGCTGCGCGGGATGTCGAAAGCGTCCGCGTTCTTCCTTAAAGAGCTCTCACGGCACCCGTCCATGTTTTTGCAGCGGATCGCGGCGGGGCTGTTGCCGCTCGTCACGAACCACCCGAGGCTGTACCAGTATAACGCCGAGCGCGATTTTGTGATTGCGTACCGCCGCTGGCGCGATCGCGTGAAGGCACTGCGACTCGAGCTCAACCGCATACCAGACGCTGCACGCGAGGACGAGGCGGGGAATTGGTGGGAACGCATGAGCGCCATCGTCGGGCTCCTCGAGGGCCGCCCAGACGTCACGAAGCGGATATGCGTGGATCTGGGCGCGGATTGGAAGGAGGTGTGCGTCGCGTGGAGCGTGTTTGTCGATACGAGGCTGAGGAGGCAGGATATGCCGTGAGTATTGGCTGATTCCACGAGTGAGACCCAAGCCTGATTGTATGCGTTAGAGACGTCGTCGCCCATGTGCTGAACGAGATGCCGGCGGATCCGACAAACATGGAGGACGTGATTCATACGTCGCTCCTCCTCGGAAAGCCAAAGAGCGTACTGGTGGAGGCTGCACAGATGGATATCTGGCTCGCTGCGCATTTTGCTGATATGATGGAGCCGCTGGAGCTCATCGGGAGCGAGCCTGACGAGTATGTTTTTCCCCGATCGTCACGATATGGGAGCATGCTAACTCGAAAGTTAGCTCTGACCTCAGTTTGCGACAGCAGTACGTGCTCTCATATACTGAGTACCTGCGCTCGGACCCTGCGTTGTGGCGCATCACCGTCGACTATATGTGCACCTGCGGGGATATCGGAAAGCAGATGGCGGACGAGGTGCTCGTGCGCGTCCCCTTGCGGTTGCAGGCCCCGCGAGACTCGAGCGATGCTTCCGCTGAGCGTGAGCGGATTCGTACGGGGAATCTCGCGGGTGTGTTGAAGGACGTCGCCGCGACGTGCTTCGAGCACCAGAGGGAGGGCGTTAGGCGCACGGTCTGCAGGGTAGGCTGTTCTCGTTGCGTCAGTTGTACGGACCGGCTAATAGACACTTCTTCCGTGTAGATCGCGGCGCAGACGTTCTTGAGAGAGCAGGGGTACGGCATGGCGGTATCATTCTGTACGTCTGCTGAGGACTGGCCTGGCCTTGGACGCATCGTCGATCGGGTGTTAGACGACTACATCACTCAAGGTTCGGTCTTCTCCTACATGTCGGGGCGACGCCACTTATCTTTTCTCATGCAGGTCCCGAAAAGTTCGCGCGCCATGTGGCAGGCATCGCGCCCTCGCTCCAAGTGTTGCGCGCGGAGGTGGGCGCGAACAGCGTCTTTGTGTACCGCCTACTCTTCGCCGTACGGTTAGCCGAGTTCCATCAGCGCCGAATCAACGGCGACCTTGAGGAGGCCGCAGCTGACCTGGTGGCGATGCTCCGTGAGGACATCGCGCCGAAATCGTGGTGGGCCGTGCTATTGTCCAATGCGGTAGAGCTACTGCTTTACGGTAGGTGTCGTGTTTTGGCTTGGAGAGATGGTGCTGACTTTGGCTGGTTCCGTCGCCAGGCGAGCGCATGCTGTTCACGACTGATGAGGCTTGCCTGCTGCTGTGCCGGTTGGAAGAGATCCACATACGCGCGGCGCAGGGCGCGAGCGAAGATTACCTGGCCGTGCTTGCGCGGACGACCAAAAGCGGCGGAGAGAAGCACGCTCTTCAGCGCTTGCAGACCGTGCGTCTCGCGCTGGCGCGGTATTACGCGCGGTGTGGGGTGATCGGAGTGGGAGGCAAGAATGGGATCCATAGTAGCTGATCGTGCGATGTGTTAGTGTAACCCGTTCGATATTCATTGTTTTTGTGTATTGTGTTGACTCGTTTGGCGTTTTGTAGCCTCATGTTCGTGGTGCGTGTGCCGTTCTGTTTGGAGACAATACGTTCCTCGTTTGATGAAGAACCTGCAGCGCATCGAAGTGGCTAAGCAAGCCAGCCACGCTGGCTGTATGTATCAAGTCGCGCTGCCTCTTCTTCGAGCCCTATTGTACCACCTCTCTTACCCAACCAGCCATTCGGACTTCACTGCTGCCTTATAATTGCAATGAGCCCCCGCTTTCCTCCCGAACTCCTGGACACGTTCGTGGACTAATGTTTCCACGGCCCCGCCAGTCTCAAGGCACTTTCTCTGGTATGCGCCGCCATCGCGTATTATAGTCGGCCCCTTATGTTTCGTGGCATTACCGTGGGAGGCGGTGACGAGAGCTACGACGATTTCAGCAATTTTGAAAGATGGCACGTCACTCGACCACCTACCAGAAATGTGGTCGTTGATTAGACGCTTGGGTTTGAGCGGTCATGCCTTGAAGGACGGAAATGTCGACTGTATGCCGTCTTCTTGTTCCGGCTTCCTTATGTCAACCCTGTCGAGGGTTCCCTCCATTCAGGTCCTGGAGCTGCAACATTTGGAGTATTCGATCAATCCCACTTCCGACGTGTTTTTGGCGACTTCGGATCATCGCAGCCTGGACAAGCTTTTCTTGCTCTCGGGCCATTTCGTATCAACGGAGGCCATGGTGGACTTCTTAGATCTATTCGGCTATCTGGAAACTCTTGAACGCGATATCGTTTCGCTACCTTCATGGACCAGGATGATGCGCTTTCAGATGTTATACTGGACTTGCCAGCCTTCCTGGTGTATGCGATCTGAAGAGTCAATCGTACGGAACAGGTGAGACATAACAGCGGAGTAGATATTATTTGTGATGTTTACGCGGATCGTCCACCTTCTCCGTGTTGATAACTCCAAAGGTCAAACGGCGAAGGCTAAGGCCAGCCGCTCTAAGAAGTCGGCCAAGAGCTATCGCATCCGAGTTGAAGCACTCGAAGCCACTCACATGGATTGCCTGCAGGGTCTCGACAAAAGGTGTGGCCGCCAATAGGACGCACAAAAGCCCAGCGTGTCTTCTTGCAGAAAGACGTTATTCAGATCCAAGATGAGAGAACATATTTGAAGGACCATGCGCCGTATCCGCTTGGTGAAGGATATCTGGAGGAGGATCTGCAGTGCTGGGACTGGGAACGCGCGGGGATCGTCTTGTCTCAGTTCCCCTACCTCAAAACTTTTGACCTTGACTACGTAGGATCGCACCCGGCGTGAATGACTTGCATCTCGCGAGAGTGAAGCCGCTGCTTCCCGAGTGTCTCAAAGTCACCCGTGACAAACTTGGCCAGCCGCACGATTAAATCTGCTGCCTGTGGCAGGGGAAAATTATTCATGCGGAAATCTAGGGAGACTCTAAGTGCGCTCAACGTTGACATCGTCGTCGTTTACTGAACAAGCCTCGTTTTTTGGAGGCGTGTTGGAACCCAAGGAACGCAGTAGCCTCCTGGTGTCCTTGATTTACTCAGATATAGTGCGCTTAATTCCTATAATTCATGTATGGAGTCCCTCATCCGTTTGATTGTATGTTAAAGAATACACCCGAGACAACCCCCCTAGTAAGTATCAGATGCATATGGCCGTGCCAGCATCTGAGATGGTGCCGCTGCCATTACGGTGCGCTCGACATTCTTGCCTGTATACTCTTAGGAAATATACTGGACAAAAAAGGACGGTGGTGAAGCCTTCCGCGAAGTTCACCGCGTGCAACGACTTAGAAAACAAATTGAAAGCGTGACGCTTGAGAGCCACAACTGCACGTGATCGCGTTTGGACCGCCACTCGACACTTGCACTTCAACTTCATCCACTGCCACAGGCACAGGCCAGGCTTACAGAACTTCCTCATAATTCAGAGTGTGCCGTGCGGCCCATAATTCCCTAATATTTTGCCACTCTCCGAACGCCAGGACCCAGGATAGGATGATGATACGCCGCCTTTCACTCGAGATCAACGAAATGATCGTCTCGCAATTACTCCATGACAAGGCCAGCATCGCATCGTGCGCTTTGGTGTCGCGCAACTGGAATTGCTTTGTCCGACATCGACTATTCGAAACCATCCAGGTCAAAGAAACCGCGGATGGATTTTGCGCGTTCATGGAATTTCTGGAGGCGTCGCCACACATTCTGCCACGCGTACGGACCTTAGGCTTGATAGGCAAGCACCCGCGCCAGACTTCGTCTCTTTGCGTGCACGTTCTCGCGTGCATTCTCTCGAGACTGCCCAATCTGCGCGAAGCGAGCTTGACTGACGTGAAGATCCCGAGCCATTGTTCTTGTGCTTCGTCCTGGTGCCCTGAGGAGCTGCTCGTAAACCTTGAACACCTCCATCTCAGTCGTATCTGGTTCACGTCACCTAAAGTCGTCGTGGATTTCTTCGCTCTCTTCTCTGAACTGGACAGATTGTCCCTGCACCACTGCGGCTGGATGGACGTGTCCTTTGCTGGCACCCGGGACGCTTTGATGAAAGGTCTTCTCTCGCGGCTCCGATTGCACTCCCTCCAGATGGACTATTTTTTCTTGAACACGCTAGAACATTTCTTGTGCGAGTTTCTTTCGAGGACTCGATCTACCGGTACGCTGCACACAGCAACGGTGAGCTTCTATGACTACGATGCTGTGACGGCCTTTGGGAAGTTACTGTCAGACGTGTGTCCGAATATTCGCCACCTCAGGCTGCATTTGCCTATGGAAAATGCGCCCAATGGTGAGTAGCAGAAGGATTCTTCGAAACTACTACTAATAACTGTCTTTATCAGACAAGGAGACCCGCATTTTGTCATCACGTCTAGACATCCGTTATCTTCTCTTAACCAAACCGGTACACTGGGACATCGATTTCGATCCGCTCGCGCTCGTACGTGAGATCCTTGAAGACGTTAGCTCCACCCTCCGCAGCCTTACCCTCCGGCTCAGATGCTACACTTACTGCGACGTGAGTAGCGTGCTCGCCGGATTGGAATACAATATGCACTGGGGAGCGTTGTCGGAGATACTGTACCAGTTCACCGAGCTCAAAGTCCTGTCTCTCGAGTTTGAACGCGACGGATTCTGGCCGGCGGATCTGGACAATGACAGCTGCCGCGATCTGGTGGAAGCAATCATCCCTAATTTCCTTAAGCAAGGCGTGTTTCGCTGCTCGTTCGCGAAGGGCAGGCTGGATCTGTAGGGGAGACTTTCATTGAGCTGAAGGATTTTTTGTCTGGCGTGAGTATGCCCAGCTTGTGTGGCTATCACCGTACTAACGAACCTCAGAATACCTGTAATTGAGAAGCAGCCACTCTTCGTAGCTTTGGGAAGGTAGACCGTTGTCCTGGCGGCTCAGAGTGATTTATGAGTCGCACTTGTATGAGTCTTCATGATGTTCCGTCGGAATGAATTGATTACTATGACTGTTCCCCTTCTCCCTTCCTCTCCATCTCTGATCCTCCTTCTAAGCTATTTACTTCTCAGAAAATATGTGAGTTGGGAAGTTCCTTGATGCCCGAGTCGTTCCAAGGAAAAGGCCAAGACCGCCACCGGCTTGGAGAATTAGGTGTGACGCGTGACTCCCAGCGTGACGATGTCGCGGCGGCCCGGGCCCGGGGCGACGCCAGCGATAACTTGAAGATTCGGCAGACTAGCTATAGTGGTAGAAGGCGATGATTCGCCTTCCCCATCGCCTCCGGCCCCTTCATCAGCTCTTCACATTAATGAAGGCGATCGCTCCTTCGCCATTCGCGCTCAATCTCATGGGACAGACAAAACTGAACCCATCATATGGCGTCGCCTCTGTTGTCAGCCGCTTCTCTCCCGCGCCCACGCTCTGTCTCTTTCCCCATCAACCAACGTCGTTCGCTACCTCCAGGCGCGGGCGGCCAACCTGCTCCTCTATGCGCGCCGCTACCCTGCCCTCATTTCGGTCTCGCTGCCTGCCTGTGACTGAACACAACCTCTGAATATGAACACCGCGTTACCCTACCTTCCCACCTCGCAACGCTACTCTCTCGATGGCCCAACAATCCCGAAGGTATTCCAGTGCAAAGGCAAGAACAATCCTTTGCACCGCGGCCTCTTCCGTCTCGTCGTAATTTTCTCCTTCTGTACGCATTATTTTTCATTACTGTCTGCAAGCGTAGCGCGAAGGTCTCGATCCCGGAAGCTGTGCGCGTCTTAGGCCCCGCGAGCTCGGCTTTACGGGTTCTCCACCACAACCACCATGAAGACATGCGCGTCCGCAGAACATCCAGGCGCAGATCCCCTTATCGTTAATTCGCATGACAGTAACGTCCCGCCTAGCTACGAAGTTGATGAAGACGTGTAGTTTTTCCATCCTGACTGTAGAGATATACGCCCATCGCCACCATCACCTCCATACTCGTTTCCTGCCTCGGCATCAGGAGTACCTTGTGCCTTCGCAAGACGCGATCTCTGATCAGTTCGCTTCACCAGGAGAGGATGGGCCTTTTACATCGCAACCAGTAGCACCGTCCGGGAACAAACTCAATAACGCTGACAGCGAGCCGGGTGCAGTGTTGATGTCCCCAAGAAGCAGTATCGCTGAGACAAGCCATACTAGCTCTTGAGAACGTCAACACTGTGCTCGGATTACTCCTGTATAGTTCTCTCTGTCGGAGCGAGTGAGCCTTGAAGCTTGATCCTCGGCAACTTCCTTGTCTCGGAAATGACATTTGAAAATTTGACTGGTGACTTCGTTGCAGAGACCTTCGATCTTGCATACTCTCTTCTCAAATCCATCTATGGACAACAGAAAACCCACTGCCACCCAACAGAAACGTTATGTTCAACCCGCGCGTCTCAGTTTCCGATGTCTTCCGTCGTTTCATCCTCGGACTTGTTCTCTACCACTGGCTCTAAACCGTGCCCGTTAACCTCATGTATGCCGTTCATCCGTCTTGCCTGGCCATCGATTGGCAGATGCATTCCGATGCGCGCCTGGCATTGCTCGGGTTTCATCGTCATCACAATGCGTTGGTCAGGCAGCATTCTGGGCGAGCAGCCAGCATATTCCACTCGCGGCGCTTCACGGAGGCCCGGCGACTCACATCTCCGCGCACTCTCGCGCAGTCGTGCGGGAACGGCTTGTGGTATTTGCTTAGCAGGTAATTCGCGCCATTGCAGTCGATCTGGCGAGCGGGATGAGAGTGCTGGTGTCCAGGCCCGCAGCAGAGCTCACGTAGTGCCGCTGGGTGGGAACCCGCTGCATTCGACGTAGGTGACGAGGTGGTAGCACATCTCGAAGAGGTCGAGGGCGGAGGAAGA
Source organism: Sparassis latifolia (assembly GCA_018466975.1). Classification (NCBI taxonomy): domain Eukaryota; kingdom Fungi; phylum Basidiomycota; class Agaricomycetes; order Polyporales; family Sparassidaceae; genus Sparassis; species Sparassis latifolia. Next base: position 2,973,460 of record CM031562.1, read on the forward strand.
GAGCGTAGTGCGCGATGCGGTGGGTGCGGTCAGGGCGTGGGTATTGTTTTGCATTACTGTGGTCTGATCCTATCCGCACCTATTGTCGCAGGGACTTCCGTTTGCGTGCACGCGTCGTTGATTATGGGCCTTACCTCTGCGGCGGTCCGACCAGGCGGATACCAAGAAGGTAAAACCCTGAGTTGATCTGCAGATCGCTGGTCCACCTAATCTGGAATCCACCGGAACTACAGTTTTTGGTGCGTCACTTCATGGTGCTCGGTTCGTGTCGAGGCCGTTGAACTCATGATCGACTCCTGATAAATTGCGTTTCTCCAACTTGGTGGTTGAAATCTGACTTGTTGGCGTGTCTGTTTGGTGCATCCTCATAATTATTGCTGTAGTCGTTTTCTGACGAATAACATAGACTCAGTCGTATGTGAAACGAGCGACTGGCAGGACTCTGAGGTGAATTTGCCAGAGGGCGCACTACTCCTGCTAATGCAATTCCTCGCCGAATGGACGCTGCATGATATTGCTCAGCATCTGGAAGTGGCTTCCGGGAGCTGCGTAAGTGGCAAATCAAGCGGTGGCGCTCGGACGCTGCTGTTGAAGTCGACATATACATATTATGCAAGTACATACCACCATTCACGACCGTGAAGTTTTCTTCCTTTTATTTGCTCAGGCGTGGCGGAATCTAATCTCAACTGATATCATGACCCGACCGTGTCCTTGTTGAAGGTACGCCTTCTCTGCCGCAGAATTGGATTGTGACAGTGCATATTTACTTATATGCGCACTGGAGAAGACCAGGTATAGGGCCCTAGTAGCGTCGCCCAAATCATGTTGCTGCAACCCCCTTCCGAGACAATTGACAGCGTCGGACGACCCGCTGTCACTCTGTAATTGTGCCGCTACGTGTCGGGGGTGAGTCTTTATCATCTACTCGGTGGCATGCGCATCGCGGACAGGACTGAGTTTCACTCTATGGTACATGCCTCGGAATCCCCTCTTCTGGGCCATTCTTCGAATTCGTTCGACGGCTAAGTATCTCTGAAGCCAAGGGGCTAAAGAGTCTACTGACAGGCCACCAGAAGCCTTTGATTCGTCTCTCGTCCCTTGCCTTGACGACATGGTTTGTCCAGGTCGCGGAATTGTGCATTGACAATATTGGAGCGCAATTAGCGTTCTCTTGTTCTTTATTTTTACCAAGATTGCCACTTTCTATCTGAACAACTGCATCCTTCCGTCCGGCTCGTTGAGCTCTTGCTCGTGTCCTTGCTTCTGCTGGGCACACTGACGACGTACGATGTTGATGGGGGGAAGCGTCCCAATAATTTCCACTCTGGAGAGCGTCTCACATGGACTCAATACTTCACCGCCACGTCACTCTGTCCTCAATCTCAACGCGGAGTTCACAAATACACATCTCCTTGATTGGTTTAGGGCAGTCCTTCCATCTCTGAAGTCTCAATCCACGGTTTCGTTGGTAGTGACTTATTCTGGACACGTGCTGCGCCGCCGACCTGAAGCGGGGAGGACTTCTCGGAACTTGTGAAGATTTTTTTGCCGAGTTATTGTAACGGGAAGCTTATGTGCAGTTATTGTTCATGCCTTGGGACAAGATAACAGGGTGTGTTGTCTTCAATTTTCACCGTGCGCAGATACAAAGCCATTGATAAAACTACAGGCGGTACGAAAAAGACAACTTTTGAATCACCATCTTCGACTCTAGACTATGTTGCTCCAACTTCAACTCCGGAAGCAATAGAAGAGGTCAACAACTCCTAGCCTGTGATCAGGAACACACATCGCTTCTCTTTGTTAGTCTCCCCGTTGACAGTGCATTCATTACGGTGCCTGACGTTGGTCAGATTCCCCCGACCCGCTCAGCGGCCGCTGTTAGGTAATACACAGGTTGTGTGCATTCGTCGTTCGTGCGCGGGATGCCGTCGCAGCTCAAGCAGTCATCGCACTTGCAGCTCGCATCTGCTCTCAAAGGATTAGGTGGATTTCATTTAGAGTACATGTCATGAAAGGCGAAGGGCACGTGGTCCACCACTATGCGTCACTCAGAACCTCTGTCTGTGGTTTCTGCTTCGCTCTCTGAGCCAGAGTGTCCGCTATTGATCTGCCTCCCCCTCACACTGTCTCCAGTGGACGATGGGTCGATCCCGAGACAAATATGACAAGGCTCTCGCACCACGTTCATCACGATACTCTGGTCAGGAAGCATTCTGCGAATCGCTGAATTTAGTGATTTCCTCCAGCGCCCCGAAACAATTTCTGTACTCACATGTCATCACATTCATTGGCGCAGTCATGAGGTATCGGCTTGTGGTATTTACTTCGTCTGCAATTCCCACCGTTGCAGTCTATCTAACGCATTTGTTGGATTAGGACACGTCTATAGTTGGGAGAGCTCACGTAGTGGCGTCGGGTAGGATACTGGTGAGCACAGCCGTACTCTATGTACGTGATCAAATGGTAGCACATACTACTTATAAGACGAAGCGGGACGAGTCAACCACGGTCGATGGATGATGCATTTCCCCCCGTGGATGTTTCGTCGCTTTTATACACCTACGCGGCGTCGAGTTGTTCCATTTCGCGCCATACTCCTGGTCATGTGCGAGACCCAGCAAGCTGCAGTGACCTCGGCGGGTGTGGAAAGGCTGTCTGTGTACCGCGAGAGCCTAGTGCGAGGCGAGCCGTGCTGCGTCTGCCTTACACACGATCGCTATCTTGTCGACCTGCGCCTCCGAAGGGTGTGGTAAGGAAGGGTGCACAAGATCTAGAGCGATTTCACCGTTCGTGGTTCCCGCGCAGAGAAACACGAATCCCGCAGCGGAGGCTAGAATGCTTACAGACCGCCTCCCCGCTGTTATTCCGAGTTATATATCGGGTAATGTGCTGTTGTCATTGTCAAGGCTTCGCCAACCTCTGCAGTACCGCCTGAAATATATGTACAGGTAGCAGCACAATATGCATGATAAAATGACAAGAACATGGAATCATCGATAATGGTTGATCGCGCACCATCTGCGCGAGAGAAATCTATCAAGACGGACGAGGCGAGCATCCATATGAAGCCGATCTGACACCCTGGCGGACTCAACCCTCTTCGACAGAGATATCGGCCTCGTCGTCGTCATCTAGTGGTATGAACCGCTTGCCTTCGGGTCGCTATTGATCCCCGACGAGTTTACAATAGTCAGGAAACAGGGAGCACGCAAGGGAAACTGCAGACGCACCACTGACGGTGCCTGTAGCAAAGTACGACGATCTTTGAGGCTCAGAATCTTGCTCACGGGAGTGGACACAGAGTTTGGTGCGATGGTAGGAGCGGGCTGTGCGAAGAACGAGGACGCGGTCATCACTTCGTCCTGCAGTATGGTGCGCCGAAGGAAGGTGTGAGATGTTGGGCTTGAAGCGTGTTGGAAGAGACCTGGGGCTGGGCTCGCTGATCTGATGCGCCCGCCCCGGACATTGGCCTTGACTCCAGAGCAGCGGCATGGGACGTACAGCGGTGAAGAGCTTCAGGAACGTTGCCCGATGTGGGAGAAGATGGCATACTGCTGAGAGGGCCAGTCGCCTCCAGCTGGAGGACGCCTTGCATAGCGGGAAGGCAAGGGACAGAAGCGGTCATATTGGGAAGATGAGCAGAGGGTCCAGAAGCATGCTGTAAGGTGGGAGGCATGGAAATTTCGGGCATTTTCGACGGAGCTTCAAACGTAGGCGATGGATCCAGCAGTGAGCATCCTACTGATCGCACGAGCGTCGCAGGTACGGGTGCGTGTGGGCGATAACTTGCGGAGCGTGAGAAAGCAACACGATCAGAAGTTGCGTACTTTGAGTGTGCAGATCCGTGGCCAGGAGTCTCAGGGAAATTCGAAGTATGACCAGCGGACATGGAAGAGAGACGATTTAGACCGGTGGGACGGAGAACAACACGCGGCACTCGGCGAGGAGTCTGGGACGCATCCTGAGGTGTGATGACAGAAGGTTTAAAGCAGCCGAGAGCAGGGGCTATACTCTCGGGTGAACGGCGGATAGCATTGTGGCGAGTATGCATGTCAACGGGCAGGTGTGGCAGAGCATGAGATCCAGAGACGTTCAGATAAGCGGACCGAGTGAAAGACCTTCCAACGAAGCTATCAGCACGCCGATTATCAAGCGTATGGGTCACCCCTGCAGCGTCAGCATCAAGTCGACGCTTTTTCCTCTGGTGGAGGTCTTCAGATGGAGATGACAGAGAGTGTTCGTTATTTGATTTCGGAGTAAGTGAGATCACTTGCAAGTTCCGCTTCGGACTATGGCGACGAGAAGTTGCCGGAGACAGAGCATCTGAGAGGCGACCAGGGCACTTGTTATCACGAACGGCGTCTTTGATGTTATTCTGAGCGTTCTGGATGTGGAGGGGAACCGATTGCAGTAGAGGAAGAATTGGAGTGAGTGCTATTAGTATCTTCCCTTGCTGATCTTGCAACGTTTGTAGAGCCTGCGACTGGGTTTGATTGAGCTATAACATGAGGGGAATGTTGAATCCACGAGGCAAGTCCTAAAGGTCAGATGACAAACCATATGGAGCACGTCGATCTTTTTGTCCAAGGCTTGCAGTCTGCTATCAACCCCGGCTAGGTCTACACGAAGTGTCTCGACTTGATTTGTCTGCGTAGGATTCCCCAGCGTTTTCTGTATCGCCATCTGGCATCTATTTACTGTAATGGAGTTAGGTGGGCATAACACGTGTGCGCGCGCGTTCTACGGCGCATACATCGACCGGAAACTGCGTATAATAATAAGCGGGATGATACACACCTAGATTTACCGTCTCCTCCAACAGTTTCTCGTGATCCTGCTCAAACAGCTTCTGCATGGTAACGATTTCTCTCTTCGTATCGTGTACACCGATCGTCAGTTTTGCCACACGATCGGAGAATTTCTCCAGGTTCGCCTGAGTGTCATGCAGCAGTATACGCATGGACGTTCCCGCTTTGTCCAGAGGTACTATCGGGGAAAGAGAGCTGGCAGAAGTAGAATGTGCAGGGGTAACGGACGAATCGTTCTTGCGTTGCAGAAGATGACCCCAGAGTACGCTGGAGGTGGTCGCACGAGCATATATTCGCGACATTTGAGAAGGATCTGTTCCCTTCGTGCTCATTGTTCGCTCAACAAGGTAGTGAAGGTTTTTTGTGGAGGTGGACGTGAGAGGCAGAAGCTAGCGAGCTCGAGTTCACCTGAACGACCTACCTTCACTCCCTTCCCAAATGAGTAAGTGTAGTGTTCCCGGATCTCCAGACTTAGTCAACTAGCCTCTAGTACAGTACATAGGAAGGGTCTTTCCTCTCTAGATGGTTCAATGGGGCCTTCGCAGCACCTCCTCTGGACGGCGGTCGTGTGCGATGTTCAAATGTGAGTAGTATATAGCATCACGGGCGTGCAAGTATTGGTCCCGCGGCGAACGATTCAACGAAAAATTATCAATCGCATGTCACCGGAATATATGCCAGTCCAATAACAAGTAGATTTCAATAAATTTAGAGCTTGCGCTGACAATAGTGTCAGCCTTCCTACATAATGGAAACTGAAGTAGTACACGAGGAAGTTAAGCAAATTTAACGCCAGCCGGAAACAGACAGAGGTTCCTCTGCTGAACTCTAAGCTGCCATTGCACCTCCAAGGTTCACTACAGGTACATTGACGAGCTGTAGATCGTCCGCAGTTGAGGGGACTGCGATCCACCGCCAAGAGCCCTGTGACGGACGGCGAACTTTGTTTAGGCTGAGAGAGCGAAACTTCGCGGTCCAATCCATCGGCCGCAGCAATTGCGTCCAGATCTGTTCATCGAACTCGACTCCACTGAATAGGGTAATGTTCAAGTCTCGGGCATTCTCGAAATACACCGCTGTTGCTTCTGCAACTACCTCGCCGAAATCTTGTCCACTGCGCTGAAACTCATGCCGAAAATGGGACGAGACTGAATCAAGTGTGGCTGTGCGTACATCTAACACAACCCTTGTGAGTGCAGGGGAATGGGTCCCGGAGAAACGGAAGGAGACTGTTTCGGTACCCGGTGAGCCCTGAGATGAAGCGTGGCCGATGTACGTTAGGCGAATCGTGGCAGAAGAGGGACAGAAGAACGCGTGCAACAGATTTGTGCTGAACGCCGTCGCTGTTGTTGTTATCTCAAGGGTCTCCAGATTGTTCAACCTTACCGGCTGCCGAGTAGGATCCGGTGGTGGCAACACGCCTCCTCTCCAATGGGTACGAATGATTAAGGCCTTTAGCTGCCTAAACAACTCCGAAGCGGCATCGATCAAGTGGAAAAGCCAGGTTTCACAGCCTTCGTCGGAAGTCAACTCCAGGCGATTGAGACCTGGAAAAGGAGTCGCAAATACGCAGGAAGGCGCATCGATCCACGTAGGGTTTGATGTCGGGGCCGGGTGGTTGATATCCAGCGCTAGGGTGCAAATTCGTTTGGAGTGGGAAATTAAAATTGATTGTAGCTGGTCTAGGTCTGGGTCGCTGAAATCGAGGATACGGAGAATGCGGATGCGAATGGCCTGATCGTTCGACCACCCGACGAAGCTCTTCGCCACGTCGAGATGACCGGGCTTGATTTGAATGTCGAGCCACAGTCTAGGATCTCCAATGGCAGCGTGGCGGTATCGCCCACAGATATGGCTCCATGTCAATGCTTTCATGGCCACATCTGGCGCATCAACCGTAGGTGTTGCTTCGTGGTCCAAATCTAAGGCATTCGATGTAGTCGGTTTGATGCCTGATGAGGCAAATCTTTCGTGGCCCGAATATGAATCGGCCGCTTCCGTATGCGTGTCGTCTTGGATAGAGTATCGTCCATGGACAAAAATTTCTCGTTCCAACTCGAGTGGAAGTTGGAAAACAGGCGGTGTGGCAGACAAATTGTCAGCGACGACATCATCATCCGGGAGAGGCACGTCACTAGACATGACAGACGTACTGCGAACCTGGTGTGTTGAGGGAGAAGAGTAGAACACTGCTACTCACTTTTTACTTGTTTCAGAGATATCTGAGTCGCGTGACGTCCTGTGGCGCAAGACAGTCTCATATCCGCCGCTTTGTTGGAAGAGTCTAAGCGGTGCAGGACATCAGATAGTAAAGATGGAGCAGAACAGATGTCATCTTTGACTGGCGGCTGTTAGTGAGTAGGCCTCGGTGATGTTAAGCAATGATACAAATGAAAGCAAGACTAGCTGTGGCAATACTTACTATCGTTACCCCAGTATTGCAATCTGGTCTAGTTATGCAATTTCGCCGTTTTGCCGCATTTTGCTGCACTAAAAATCACAAAAAAATATGCAATAGATGTGCACAGTCCCAAATACCTTGGCTGTGCAACTTGGGAGTCAAACTCGGATGGGAAGAGTGCGAAGTCTCTGAATTGCAAGTTTGGAGGACTCAGGCGTGACAGTGAAATGTGCCATTTAAAACTCCGACTAGAGGGAGAACAAGGGAACGGCACGTCGGCAAGCGTGACGATCTGTGACCGATTCGGCGCTCTTGCGTGCAAATGAGTCTCTTCACTGCGTTCGGTCTTGGAGTCGCACAACATGAGGAAAAAAATTGGCAGTCACACAGAAGGTAGCTTATATGTTGTATATTTGATCCAAAGACGTTCGAAGGAAGACGGGCCCGATTTGAAGGAACGGTGACAGAGATGCAATCGCAATTGCATTACTGGGGTAACGATAGTACTCGCTATGTCAGTTATTTCCTCTTGAGGCGAATCAAGGGACCTACGATCTCACTTATTCATTCGTACCCTCTCCACGGATAGGAAGCAAACAAAAGCAATATGGTCGTTGAAGCGATGAGATAACAGTCAGCAGGTACCCATGTGATGCTTCGCACGCTTGAGCGTCATTTACCAACTTCCGGTTGTCAAGAATTGTTATACAAATCAATAGTTAGCGATATATATCAGAGGCAGAAATAGGGGGGGTAAGGAGCAATGCAGTAGCCAATTCATCCTGCTGTTGGTCTGACGCTATTGATGGACTCAGCCGTCTGCAGCGTCCATGACTGAATCTCCTCCAACGGGAGCTTGTCCCATTTTACCTGGATCTGGGTACCACGTGTAAGCGCGGTTGTGAAACCCACACCATAAAAATGCATGCCTGATCTAATATGTCGAGGAGCGCGGCCGCCTCATCGTCCACTCGTTCTCGTTCCCTGACGTTGTCCTGAAACTGACCCTGGAGCGCGAGATTCCGCTTGTCGAGCTGCAAAAACGAGGTGTTAGCAAGGGGAACATCAACATACACTCGTTTCAAGACGGGCATAGGACACACCTGTTCCAGCTCGGCGCGCAGACGATCGCGCTCTGCCTCAAACACGGGAATGGTTCTAGCCCAGACCGCGGCGTCAGGCTGGAGATCTTCCTTCCAGACGTCTTTTTCATCGTAACCCGTCTGCTTTCTGGCCCTGGCTTCGGTGACGACGGCATGAAGTCTGTCTAGGTTTTCGCGCACGTTGAACTGCTCGAAGAGCATCTCGCAGTTGTCCTTGGAAAAATAAGGTGAGCTCAAACCTAAGTAATCCGAGCATGACAAACCGTAATTGATGATTCCATATGTTGGGAAACCTTGTTGAAGACAACAGACGCGGACTCTGGTTGTTCTTCGCACCACTGGGAGAAACATTCGGTGAAGTCCTCATACCTGGCGCATACGATTCGTCGTCCCTCATTTCCGGAAGATGGCATCACTCACGACCATTTGTGCGCTGCACGTTGTATGGCGAGTTGGAGTGCGGAGTGGAAGTAAGTCCACCGCTTGCTTGCAGGCTGTGTTCCGGTGGGCGCGTCGGACATAAAAAAATCAACTTCTAGCCCCGATTGAGATCAAAGCTCTTGGTTTCTACAAGACACAACTTTAATGTTTTTTGGGACAGGACGATTCACTAACGAGAGCAGAAGGTCACTCCAGTTGGTGCGGCGGGAGGTTGAGGTGTGTGGCGGAGTACGAAATATCGCACGCTTGTGGCGCAGATCAAACTTGCCTTCTTGGGACTGGGCTTCTGGGGAAGCACAGCGCTGCAGTGCCCGAAGGTACGACGTGCGGCAGTTATGTTGGCCTGCCAGGTTACCACCGACTAATGCCTTGTACCCTCAAAAATCTGGAACAATAATGGAAAGTCAATCCGGTAACTTTTTGATACTGTCGTGTGGCGTTCGCCGTTAGCTGAGGGGACCGCCAGAGCCAAACAAGTCGGCGCTCGTGCGCTACGTCTCAGAATATTTCACTTTCGCAATATGCTTGAGGCCTAGTACGTCGTCTTTGTACTATTCAGTTGTATGGGAAAATGGGGGCCCAGAGCTGCCGAAACATCTCTACTCAGGTTGCAGTCGGCTCACCTACCCGGTGGACTACGGTGAGTGGTGTGCACTTGCCATATTGCGTTGTGTGTCCCACTCGTTGACCCACTGTACCTGAGCCTATAATTGCTGGTGACAGACCTCTTAGCTGCTGTTGACACCGATTCGCGTGACAACTCCGACATCAGATCACCATGGCCGTCCTACCGCGACCACCTTATGTTACTTTTCAATAGAACCCGTCGTCATTATCTGTCATCATACGAGAAGAGCCGGTTTTGTGCTACATTACACGCTCCGTTGCCCGCGTTCTACCTCCTGTCGCTGACGCCACCGAATCACAAACATGCCCCCTTTATAAATGTGGGCCATTCAGTCTTCCATCCTCTCACTCAACTCTCCCTTTTCATTTCTTCAGTTCCTGGTCAGTTTCAAACGATGCATCGTCTCTGCCCCGTCACGTGTACTGACCGTTCAGGATTCTTCAGCCATGCTAGGCGTCACTCGACCTCTCCAAATCCCGATATCATCTGAAGCACCGTCTGCACCGTCTGCAAATTATACACATGACCAAGTTGTGCCTCGGGCACAGACGGGAGTTAGTGTGCTCGATTCATCGTCTCAGGGTACTTCCCTTCCGCCCAGCACCAGTTTCTCGACCGAGCTGCTGATGCGACTATTTCGTGTCACTTTGGCGTCCTTGCGGAATGACGAGAATTTGCCTTACTTTATCATGGCGCTGAGTCATGTATGTCGACGGTGGAGGTCCATCGTTCTTACTTCTCCAGACCTGTGGACCGACGTCCGCATGGTTCCCGGCCGAGTTAACCTGGCACATAGATTCTTCTTGCGCTCAGAGAACATGCGCGTGGACATATCCATCGCTACGTCGAGCACCGCGGACTTCTCTATCGACGAAATCATCCAGATAAAGGAACTTCTCCGCCTTCACGTCTTACGTGCCCATAGCTGCATAATCCGCATCCAAAGCGACATGTTCGGTACTGATGCCTCGACGGAAGACGACCCTCCCCGATTTACCGTGATTCCTGGGTACCGCGTATTCCTTGACACAATGTCCTCCATGTTTCCCGACGGCAACTTTGCCAACCTCGTCCACTTTGAGCTGGAGACCTGCGACCCTGTCTTACTTGATGGGTTAGTGCCACTCCTCGGACACTGTCCTGCCTTACAGGTTCTGACTCTACGTAAAATACGGATGACACCGTCCAGGATGGACGAAGTAGCCTTGTCTTCGGTTTTGCCTGTTAAATTGCCCAAGCTGCGGCAGTTGAATGTTGTCGGTTGCAGCGTCTTCTATACGGACTATCTTCTCTGCATGGTATTCATCCCTCCTTCCACTGCAGTTCATCTGGAGTTCAGCGGTCGCTGCCTAAAGGCGCTGACCCAATCATCCTCTCTACAGTCTGTCTTATCCACCATTCAGGGTGCCACACTCCGTTTCATCAAGAACACCGTCGAGCTGGACGCTCCCGGGGGCCACGTTCGGCAGGAAGCTTTGGTCCACTTGTATTCCAACACCCGCGCCTTCTCGGCGCAATGGCGCTGGGGGCTCGTCGCGCACGAGTTGACGGACGCGGGACACGTAGGAGAGCACATATTTGAGCTCCCTCGCCTCAAGCAATTGTCGGTCTATCTCCAAGACGTCGACGTCACCCGCGCTATGTGGAGGCAGATACTCGGCCGAATTCCTCCCGAGAATAAGCTGTCACTTGATGTCCATCCTAGTTTACAGGGCACCGTGAGAAGGGTTATGATTCCCAATATCGGCGTCCAACAACGTCTACCGGTAAATTATCCAGAACCATGGTGGCAGAGGGTCATAGACATGATCGTCGTCGTAATAGGTTTCGCCCTGCTTTGGCTTCGTGCGTTGACGCTGTTATTATACATCTAAAGCGCATTTTAACAGCGGCCTTAATCGTACTTGTTATCTCAATGCCATGATATGCATATGCAATGTCGTCTGTATGTCGTATGTCTATATACATATGTTGTTTATCATATATGTTGTAAATCTCTATGCCATGTGCTGTCGGTGATGACGGCTAGTCGCCACACATTGCCTGACCTTCTCATTCTTTAATGGGTTTGCTCATGCGACTGGCCGAATGGTTACAAGAGGCAGCTAAACGATACTGACAAGGGAGCAGTACATACTACTATCCGTGAGCAGATTGCTATTTATGGAATTTCCCGCCGCAAATTGGCAGTCGGGCCATGAGGCGCCCGTGCGTCGTGGCGCGCTACTCTGAGTGGCGCTCTCCAACTACTCCCACCACGTAAGTACTTCCAAGTACCACTCTGTCCGGAAGGAATAATTCTACCTTATTACTGGTATAGTTCCTCCTGGAAAAGAACAGTCTTGCAGAAGTAGAGGCAAAGGTCTACGGCTCAGCAACTCGGATCACTCTTTAGCAGGACAGACGTGCAACCAGGCTACGACTACGATATCGGGGATGATACACAAGTCTCAAACTGTTGTGCTATCGCGGTGACATAGCTTGCCTCTGATATTTGTGCGTTGGACGTTTCGCTTTGGTTGAGGTGACGTCAACGTTGTCGATGGATACCCCGGAGTCTATTGAAGAAGGTCGCGGAGGACAGCAAGGTCGCCAGGAGGGGACGAACACTCCAGTAGGCCTGGCTCCCAGACAGCAGCACAGTTCACTCCCATTCTTCCTTTTCATCACCTTCATGCTATTCATGCTCACGAACAACCGGGGAGAAGAAATGGAAGCTCGATTCCATCTCACGAAGTCTCTAGACGAGCTCAATAGGCAGGTGTCGAACTACACTGCGTGGTTGAACGGCACGGCATCAAACTTCTCTCTTGTCAGTCCTGCGCTCTATGGGTTGGGTACTCTCCGTTGACGCTGTGCACAGCCTAGTGCAGACCCTACTATCATGCCATTAATAAACTCATTCATGACCTTCGGCTCACGGCTCGAACCCGACAAGGCGTCGTATTACTCAAATCTGACGGGTTTCTGGCATGGAGATCTCCAATATCACAATCTGACTGCCACGAAATCGTCTGAGTCTCGTTTACCTTGGCATTATCTCGCGCAGAATTTTGTCAACTCGACTAACATGTCTGCTTTGCCGGAGTTGCTTGGCACGTGGAACTGGTCTAATGCAGAAAAAGTCTCCATCAGCATCGGGGACAAGCTCTTTCCTTTACTCGGTCCAGACGGTCATATAATAGAAGACATGGCTATGATTCATGTAGGCTTTGTTTCCATACAACAGCTGATCTCGTTGTGACCAGTTTTCAGGGTAAGGTCGAGTTTTCGGAACCCAACAGTGCTGAGGAGTTGCGACTCGACTTCGATGGTGTACACTTCATTGCCAATGGTTCTATATATGCTATCGCTGAACCTGTTGGGTGAGTAGTTTCAGTGCATCGTCTGCGCCATATTGAACATACCTTTACAGGCGCTACATTGACTTGCGGCTCCTACCATCGGTCGTCCCGGAATTTCGTATGAACACAACGGCCTATGCAATTGCGGCTGAACTGACCACCCGGATGAGGAAACTACAGGAGAAGATCGACTCGGGAAGTCTCGACCAGGATGCCCTCAGCGATGGTGCGGAAGGTTCTGGTACTAATAATGCGCACGTAAATTAATCATCAATCTTCTGATTTTAGACGAATCTCCCAAGACGCGCTGTTCGTTCAAGTTGCACGGTCAGCTAGAGCCGAATAACGTGTCTCAGCCCCTCATGAAGGAGCTCGAAGATGAGATTGACTCTCCTACCGGTATCACAACCATCAAGGCGCCTGAGATGAAGCTTCGTGGTGTGCTTGTCAGCCACGACTGTGGACTGCTGTACGAGATCAAGGATGCGACAGGACTGAAGTGACCCAATTATTTGTCGAGACTGTCGCACCACTGCTGACACCATCTTAGATCTCAACGGTTGTTCAGGAAAATTACCACATGTGATTAGCATATTCACTATTGTTCTATTTGGTTCTCATTCCCAGTTGCAGACGCTGGAATCTCGACGATTGTGTATCTCGTCCTGGTGGTCCTCATCTTACGACAGATCGCGCGGAGCAGCTCTGCTGCGGGGTTATCCCGTGTCTCTCGATATTCGTTCCTCTGTCAGAGTCTCATTGATGTCGTTTCATTTGTCGGTGTAAGTGAAGCTGGCACCCGAAAAGTAGTAAAACTTATTCGCGTTGCAGCACATCACATTAGCTATTCTCGCGGACGGCCGACCCTCCATCGCCGTGTTGGCACCTGCGGCGCTCGCCTGCATGTTGTTTATTCGCGAAGCTGTGCGTACCCATTCCCTTGTATATCAGCGTATTCGCTTAAGTGGTGATGCGGGTCCAGCAATTTGCTGTTCTCATTGGACGTATTCAAGCCCCTGAAGACGCAGTTCCTATTCCGCCTGCTACGCCGCCTCCAGCACCCTCTCCAGCACCCTCTCCAGCACCCTCTACGAGCCCAACGACGCAACCTGAAACACCAGCCTCAACTGCTACGGCTACGTACCCTCCCCCACCAGCGCAGGCGATAGCACAAGCCCCACCCCCTGTACCCACAACCAACCCGATCCCAGCAGCAGCCCAGCAACAGACGTTCATCAGCTTCCTCTGGAACCACATCAGGACAGACCCTGCAGCACGACTCTGTAAGTTCGCATACCTGTTCTCTTAGGCTCTGCGAGTTCATTGTGCGTCAGGGACAATGATCTCTCTCTTCCTGATCGTCGTGTTTCGCATCGTCATCTTCCTGTCGCTCCCCCTTGCCTTCGTTGGCACGCTTTACTCGTGCATGTGGCTTACGCAGATCTATCGATCAGCGAGGCACGGGAGGAGCAGTGGGCTGACTGCGGAGTACCTCATTGGCGTGACGATCTGTAGGCTGTACTTCGCGATGTGTGAGTGTCGGCTTTGATTTTGCTAACGATGGATATGGAGTCACTAACTGCGCCCGATAGACTTCTTGACGTGTCCCAAGAACATCCTTGACGTAGAGCCACGAAGTGCGCTCCGAAGTGTTGATTCTCTTTGAGTAGGTACTAACGTGATGTGTTTCAGGATGGATGTATGGCGTCGCATGCTTCATGTTCGCCCAAGTCTTCACAATTATGCTTCAGGAATACCTCAGCCCGACGTTCTTCCTTGGCACGCACGTACGTCTCACTTTCCGGTAATCCTCCACGCAAGGTATTTACCGACGTTCTGCAGTTGATCAAGGTGGACAGGTATGACTACCACCCACCACTACCCCTTCCCGATCCCGAAGCACCTGAGCAGACGCTCGGGGACTGTGCAATTTGCATGGACGCGATCGTAGTGGACCCTGTACTGCAACGCCGCTCCAAGTCCAGCGATGGCAGGGAGAAGGGCGAATCTTTGACTGCGCGCAGGACCGGCAGGCTCCTGGACGCTATGGGTGCTGTGGGTGCCACAGGTGCACGGAAGAGTTACAGTCTTGCGCCCTGTCATCATTTATTCGTACGTCGCGAAGTAGTCCTGCGATGGCGATGCTGATTTTCCCGCTCAGCATACTGCGTGCCTTGAGCGCTGGCTTGCCATCAAGGTATGTGTTGTCCGAGGCACTCTTATATCATTTTGTTCATGGTCACTGCAGAATATCTGTCCACAATGCCGCCGGCCCCTCCCCCCTTTATAGTGAACATTTTTCACTCGATGTCTAATTTATTTCACCATTTGATTCGATCTCGTAATTGCCCTCAGTTAGCCATTTGTACGAACCCTTGCATCCGTCTCTCATCCCCCATTATTACTGCTTTGATGAATGCGGATGCAATTATCACCCCTCCCTTGCATGAGGGCGGGCTTATTATAAACAAACGCCGGCTCCGAACGTACGTGAAAATTCGCGACTTGGTCATGGCTTTGGGTCGATTTCAATCGAAGCATTTTGCCATTTGAATGATGAGGCCTGAGGATTGTATCCCCTTGGTGCACACTACGAGCTAGTGCGACTACAACAGATATCACTGTCAGCAGCATGAGAAGATTTTGGAGGATTTGGAAGCAAACGATGGAGGCGCTCGGGGTTCGGAGCTGGTGACTCCTTCCGCGATGTTATCCCATGCCTTCCACCGACAGTCGCCCGACGATGCATTTCTCTCTCTAGCCGTACCTGAAGAATGTATTTTGCTGTCTGAGGCCAACTATCGTCACTTCTACGTATCACAAGTTGTCTGCGGCGTCGCTCGACAGCAAGATCCAAGGTACGGGATCTGCTTCTTCAATCGGTCAAAATCTGATCATCTCGTAGAACTTTCGGGCTCGCAATTGCGACTCCTGCATACATAAGGACCACCCATGGCTGAGAATTTCGAGACGCGTACACCGCCCGCAGCTTCTAACCCGTCGCGGCCACGAGAAGTACACGATGCTCATGTACGGACGGCATTTGGGTTCGACTCGATGGAAGACGCGCTTGCCGCTTTCGTGCGAGGCGAGTTTCTGGTAGTCATGGACGATGAAGGGCGAGAGAATGAGGGCGACCTCATACTCGCCGCGAGCGAGTGTTCGACGGAAAAGATGGCGTGGCTGATCAGGCATTCCAGGTGCGTCTCCGCGTATTCTCTACCATACTGCGCTACTAAGTCAGGCGGACGCAGCGGCTATGTATGTATCGCGCTTCCCGGGGAGCGCCTGGACGAGCTAGAGATACCCATGATGGTGTCCGAGAACCAGGACCCGCACCGCACGGCGTACACCGTGACGGTCGACTACAGACACGGTGCGTCGTTCCTACCACTTTCTCGCAGGTGCTCATCGACGTTTTCTCCCGTGATGTATGCAGGCACTACCACAGGCATCTCCGCTCACGATCGTGCCCTCACCGCACGCGCACTCGCCTCTCCCACTTCGCAGCCATCGTCCTTCTCCCGCCCTGGACATATGGTTCCACTGCGTGCGCGCCCAGGTGGTGTCCTCGCGCGGCGTGGACATACCGAGTCTGCGCTCGACCTCTGCGAGCTGGTGGGCCTGCCCCGCGCGGGCATCCTCTGCGAGCTGGTCGAGGATGACGAGACCGGGAGCATGATGCGGCGGGACTCTTGCAGGCGCTTTGCGGACCGATGGGGACTCAGGCTGATCAGCGTCGAAATGCTCGCGCGGTGGAAGCGGGAGCATGCTTCGAAGGGGAGGCTGCCAGAGGTGAACGGTCATCTCTACGATGGAGAAGATGCAAGCGCAAATAGGACGGGGGCGTCAGACTCATAGTGGATGTCCTTGTGCAGATAAAGACGAGTAGACTATCCTTATTCTTCACCACTCCTGAGCCGAAAATTCACGGTTGTCCGACTCTGTTCGAGATAAGCCTCCGATTACAAAGGTATGCACACATGCCATGTTGGTACTCATTCTAAAGATCACAGAAATGATGGCGGAAGTGAAGAAGCAGTTGTCCTTATCCGCATAAGAACGTACCGTTCCGCTATGATTCGGATCTGTCGAACGACACTTCTGCGCGCATATACGACGTGACAACTTGATTCCCAGAAACCTAGAGACAGGTTCAATGACAGAATCCTAATACACCGCGACATCCGATAATCATGGCTATCGTCACCGTAACAGCCTGCGCGTAGCTGTGAGATGAATTCGTCATGATATCCGCTGGGAACGCGAACGAATCTCTCGACCCTGTTTTCTATTGACGGTGGAAGCACAAGCCTGACATCCTGTGGTCGTGGGCGCCTTTGAGGCAGCGAGTGGTGAGACCTTCCACACAACAGAGCCACAACGAAAAGAACAATGGCAGCTGATGGACATCAGAGCGCCTTACAAGCTGGCAACGGCTTGCGCTCGAAGTCAGCTTCATCCAGGGTCTCAAACTCGACAACGAAGAAGCGACAAAGACACCAGAGATTAAGACCCTGTTCGATCCGTAGATATCGAAACGGAGATAGGATACAATGAACGACCACCACGGAAGAAGGCTGAGACCGCGCTCGTCGTTGATCCTGCAGACATCTTATTGTCCCAAAAATTCGAATACCCAGGGCATCAGGGCGACACGCACCGTATCACAGAAGACTATCCAATTTGCGATGCACGCTAGCGCCATCAGGAGATCACCTTGCCCGGGCGTGCCCACTGTGTGTGCAGAGCGTGGCGCGCGCTGACGTCCCTCCGTCTACGATCAACGCGTGGCTTCGGGACCGCGATGGCTTACAGGAGTACGGCGAAGGGCACAAAACCATGCGCATAGCTATCTCCCCGCGGACCGACCACGAGTAAGTATACTATCACGCTGTGTTCCATACATCATGCGCAGCGTGGGACGCCCGGTTGTATTGCAAACTCAAGGAAAATGGTGGGGCACGTACGAAGATCGCTGACGCTCCGGTCGAATATACGGATGGCTGCGTTGATATCATCCCAGCAACCACCGGTTGTTCGCCGGTGATACCACAGCAGGGGAACACGCGTGAAATTCCGTAACTGCGACTGTGGTAGTCACAAGCATGCGGACTGCCGAAGTCTAGGAATGGAGGGTACGCACTGTTACACTTAGTAGCGTTACACAGTGATTCCCGACCAGCGTCGACAAAACGTACAGCAGTATAGATTTCCACTCGATGATTACCAACGCACCTTGGCCACCAGGTGGACAACGTTGGCACCGTCACGTAAATAAGAAGCGTTCCGCACGCCAGACGCGTCAGCAAAGCATTGCAAAACACCTGAACTAGTTCACGGCGACTGTGATCATGACGGGCGCGTAACTCGCCGAGGATGGTTGCACTAGCGTTACACATCGATTCCCGTAAAGTTCAGGTCGGGCCAGCGTCACGGTCAACAGCATGGAACGACGTACCACTCAACGACTACCAACACACCTAGTATGCCACCCGGCCGGTGGACATGGCCGCATCCGAGTCGTCAGTACGAACTCGGCCGCATCCCGCAGCACACCAAACGCGAACAGCCAATTATAGGCCCTCTAACCAGCCTCTAGTACACAGCAAGCAGCAGTCGTTAAATATTTCCCCATCTATACCAGCAAACCAAAACCCACCCAAGCACGCACGGTCGACACGCACATCGCAGATATCCACCATACTGTAAAACCATTCCGAGCCCAAAACATTCCTGTTTCCGATCCCCCCCTTTTCCAGTCCTTTTCCGCCTCCGCAAACCCCGCCCCGCCAACGCACTAGGCGCGATACTTGTTCCGCGTCGGGTCCGAGGTCTCGCGGCTCCTCGGAGTCAGGGGCGGCACCAGGCCTCAGGGCGGGGCGTAAATTGACTAAAATTGAAAACACGCGAGCGGGATCTGCATACTTACACGCCCGAGGCCAACTCAAATTTGGCTATCATGCCTCGACAAATGACGAATATTAATGCCGTGCCCCACTACAAAGTACGTAGTCCCTGTTCGGTCCTGATCCCACACGTATAAACTTTATCAACAAATTTGTACCGGCGACGAATGGCGACATCGCAAGGCAGGCAAACCTTGCATTCGCTCCGGGGTACAAATCCGGGACGGTCTCGAGTGATAGGCATGACAGAGTCAGGCCACAGCCTGAGCGAGCACCCAAATCGCAAGTGAAAAAACACACGACCAAACGCGCAGTAGATTCGACGCACGGGTACGTACACACAACAAGCAGGTTACAACGCAACGCGGCGAGTTAGAATAAACGAGCGGGGGACGGTATACGTAGTAGCTAAAAAGAGAGCGTTCGAGCAAGACGCGCGAGTCCCATTAAGCGCAGCTAGTGTAATAAAACGGTCTAGGGTCGGGGCAGCAAGGGGTCGATCGGGGTATGCGCACATGCAACGAGAGAGAGAGTGGGTGCGGACGATATACAGAAGTCAGACGGGCCACCGAAGGCGGCGAAGCGTCGAGGATAACGGGCGATAGATAGAGCGAACGGCGGGGTATGTGCAGATCGCGGAAAGGTCTAAATAAATCTGGAAGAGCAGTCCGCGACGCGCTGGGGTGGCTACGACGAGACCTCGACGAAGCTCCTCCAGCTCCGCCCCGAGAACTCGTCCTCCCGCAGGTCGATAAAGTTCGCAAGCGGGTAAAGCACCGACCCGATCGTCCTACAGCCCGCACCCCCACCGCCCACCACAGGCACAGGAACAACCACATCCTCCTCCTCGCCCAACACCCGCTCAAGCGCAATCTGCTCCTCCTCCTCCTCATCGTCGCTCATACTCATAAAGTTGCTCCTCCGCCTGCGACGGCGGCTCGTCGACCGGCTCCGCCCCTCGAGCGCAGCGAGCGCCGCGCTCCGGTTCATCTGCCGCGCAGCCGTCGACGTCGAGCGCACCGACGGCGAGGCTGTCAGCGCAGTAGGGTGCGCGGGAGGGGGGGACCCGACGGACGACGACGAGTCCGTCGGCGAGAACAGCAAATACGAACACTCGGCGGAGCGCGCTTGCGACACACCAGCAACCACGCGCGGCACAGAAGGCGACGGCAGCAGCGCCGGAGCCGCGGACACAGAGAGCGCGCTGCGCGCAGGGGAAACCGCGCAAGACTCGGGGGAGCCCGCGCACGCCGGCTCCGCGTCCTCCCCGGTACCGTCCCGACCAGAAGGCGGAGCCGCAGCACCCGCAGCCACAGAGCGCGCGCTACCAGGAGAAGCCGGCCGGGTGGGACACACCATGAAACACTGCAGCGCGGGGGACGCCAGCGGGGACGTGCGCGCGGGCGGGGGGAGGAGCGACGGCGCGGAGCGCGTCGGGCGGTGCGTCACCGGCGACGGGAGCTGCGAGGAGGGCGCGGTCGACAGCGAGAGGGCGGGGCGCCGCGGGGGCTGCGGGAGGCTCGCGCGCGGAGCGGGCTTGGGGGACGGGAGGGGGAGGGCGCGCCGGGGGGAGGGCGCGGGTCGCGAGAAGGAGAGGGAGAGGGGGGCACGGTGTCTGCGGAGAGGTGTGAGCGCATACTGCGTGCGAGACGGGGGACGCCGAGCGTGCGCAGAAGATCGCGGAGGGAAACCACTATGAAGCTCCGTGTGACGCACGGTCGCGCAGCAGGTCGCAGAAGGGTTGCAGAACAGACCGTAGGGAAGGATCAGACGGACAGACGCCGCAATGCGTCCGTCTACAAGGAAACCTCATCCCCCAATGAGGCTCCGTGTGATGCACGGCCGCGCAGCAGGTCGCAGAACAGACCGCAGGGAAGGATCAGACGGACAGACACCGCAATGCGTCCGTCTACAACTGAAGCCGAACGAACGTGCGCGAATGACAGATGACACTATGACGCGGCGCGACGAGCATCATGAGATGCGGTGCGAGAAGACGAGCTGGGACGGAGGGAGGACAATAACGCAGCACGCCAAGCCCATCACGACCGCACAGAAGGGGAGACGTGGTACGAGGAAGCGACAAAAACGATAGAAGGACCGAGACCGAGGGAGGATCACACAAAAATACCACACGTTCTCAAGATGCAAAAACATCAGATGGGAAGATGTCGTCGAAGGGGGCAAGCAAGCAAGCCAGCAAAGGACACGCGCGCCACACAGAAACACCGAACCACATAAGAAAAAGGAAGCGGCACAGAAAAGACACGCACGATAACGGCGAGAGCGCAGAGGGCGAACTCGGCTCGGAGCGCCCAAAGAAAGTAGCAGCAGTCGCGCGCGTGGTGACGGTGTCCTTGCGGCGCAGGCTGACGGAGCGCATGGACTGGCTCTCTGCGAGGTCGAGGGAGAGGAAGGAGCGGCCCTCGGGGACGCGGCGGCGGGGGGCGAGGGTGAGGAAGAGGGTGCTGTCCTCGACGAGGTCGAGGGACGAGCGCAGGACGCCGGAGAAGCTGAGGGAGGCGGTGTTGACGGTGAGCGGGAAGGAGTCGTGCGCGCACTTGCGGCGTTTTGTGGGGACGCGCGGGTCGGAGAGGAGCCCCGAGGTGAAGAGCGGGGAATACTGGGCGAACAGCGCACAGGTGGGCGAGGGAGGCGGGGACGAGAGGGCGGACATCGTTGCCGCCGCCGTCGAGGACGAGCCTGGGGCAGACGGGGCAGGCTGGCCAGCAGGCTGGCGGTATTTATGAGCGGAGGAGGAGGCATGTTGGTGCACACGGCAACCGATTGCATTTGGATCAGGTCCGTCACACGTCACACAGCGTGCGCGTCACGTCACCGCTTTCTATCATATCATCAGTTATCACCGTGCCAAATTCGTTCCCGTCCTCCCTTCGCCGGTGCGCTTCGCCTTCCATCCACGTCCGATTCCCCGCCTGAGCTGGGAGCGCGACGAGAACCCCCGCCCCGTGGGCACGACGCTGTCGGACTTGGCTCGTAGGATCCCCTACCTGACCTCGACGGCGGCGCCACAATCAGCCCATGTCCACCGCAGCGCTCAATTCCCCCCCTTTTTGCAGCGCCGTTGGCCTCCTCTGCGGTGGACACTACGTACAGCGTCTAATCCACGGACGTGCCATCAAATTCGAGGTCCTCCTAGCCAGCTGATCGCTGCTGCACTACTGTGCTACTTATCTGGGAGCTCCTGCCGGATCCAGCGCCACCCGAGTGCGCCAAGAACGAGAATGGAAGGTCCGAAGGTTCGTGAGTCTGCGCGACGTCGTCGTCAGGCATGTCGAGCCTCGTCGAGCTCGTCGTCGGGCGGATCCTCAGACTCGCGCAGACGGTGCTCCAATCTCACGCGAATCCCTCGCTTGGACACCTTAAATGCGACGTCCCTCCGCCTTCCATGCCCCAGGTTCCTTCCCACCTCCGAGTCATCCACTCTTTTTCCGTCTCTCGCATGTCTGTACAGTACGTAGATAGCACAATAACCAATCGCGTCACACGACCTTATTTCGCGCTGCGTCACGCCGATGTCCGCGCCGCCAACCCAAACGGCGCAAGTGCGGCCCGTATTCTCGTCTGAGGTAAAAATATAAAATAGCCTATCGCGTACCCGCCGGCGGGGGCATGTCGTGATGCGCACTGTCACATCTCGCCGGCGTCGGTCCCGCTGTGGATTCGACGCGCACGGCCGGCGCGCTCTTGCTGTACTCGGCCATGGAATCTCTGTTCATTTCGCCTTTCCTGGCGCACACCGTACGACGCGTCGGCGCGCGTGGATCACCCTGCAGCGCGTCGTGGATCACCTGCAGCCAGCCAGCGTCGGGCTCAGCAGCCGCGCAGCGTCTGACCCGGGACCGCGGGACCGGTGCTCGATGTGTGCCGTATCACCATCCGCTCGAACCCTCCTCGACTCGTCCGTGCGTACTTCGAGCCCGAGTCAGCAAGCCCAGTTTGGGAAAGATGGGCACCCCCGCGGCGGGCACGCACGCGCTGATACGCCACGGGGCGCGTGGCGACGAGGAATTCGAAGCGGGCTCAGCGCGGACAGCGGCGGGTGCGGGTCGGTGACGGTATCCACGTCTGCGATGACGTGGCCGCGGGCAGTGGCGCGAGCGTGGATCAGCGGATAGAGGGACCGCGCTTCCCCTTCTCTGTCGGACGTCGACGAGCTTGTTGCGACGGTGTGTCCGTCAAGTACTACCATTCTGCTCCGGAGGGCGCGGCCCCCGCCGTTCGGCTCTCTGGGCTGTGTGTGTGTCGGGATTTCGAGTCCACCGGGCGACGAGGAGGCCCATCGCGGACGCTCTCCGCACCGCCAGCGTGCTGTGCAGCAGCAGGCGAGCCCGCGGACCGGAGGTGATCGCCCAGCGCCCGTGACGCGTATCGATGCTGGCTTAATTGAATTGACGCCCTCCTCCCGATCGAGCTGGACCTTCTACTCGCCTCCAGGCAGATCGGTGTGCGAAGACGCGTCGTGCTCGAGCTCCTTCCTGTCTTGTCTGCCCGCAGTCGGTTATATTGCTGGGTCTGTTGCGACGCGGGGCTCTTCTTCTCGTGAGGTGACTCCAATTGGCGTATTTGGGGAACTTCCCCCGAGTCAGTCCAGGCGATGCGTTGCTCTTTGGTCTGCTTTCCGACTGAGCCTCGCCATCCGCACGTTGCAGATCTTTTGGAGCTCAATATGGCGTTCGTGTTTGCCGAAGCCTCCGATAGCACGTCCGCCGTCTTCTCGGTATACCGCCCCATCGCGCACTATAAGCAGTACCCCTCCCGTCCGTCAATGCGACGCGCATGAGGCTAGACGGACGACAGTGGTCTCATGGCCGCTCCGGAGAGTGTCCAGTAGCTCGCAGCCAAGGTCCGCGTACGGCCGATCCCTGTGTTAGGGCGGTCCGCCTCGGATCCCCCAGCTGGCACTGAGATACATCGTTCGGGAAATAGTGTCGGTTGTGCGGGCGAGACGTCGACGTTCGTGCATTCGACCGCTGTGTGTGTTTTTACCGACTCTGCGCGAGCCATGCATGCGCGATATAGGAATTCCTGAGCGTCGTTCCAATTACACGAGATCGCGCCATTTCGCATACCTAGGCCGACGTGTCGACCGTGGAGGGGAAGCGCACGTCGAGCTCGGCGAAGATCGGCGGGCTACTAGTTAAGTACCGGCGGCGAGTCTGCCATCCCTCACGTCTCTCGCCTGCTTCCCCCACCACAGGTCGCCCCCTCGCCGAATCAAACCCGCCCCCGCTGGAAGATATACGTCGTATCCTCGCTACGAGCGCAACTCGCCGGAAGGCGCCAGCTACTGCTCTTCCGCGTCTTCCTCGCTACATACAGCTTCCGGAGGGTCATATCAGGGAACAAGAAGCCTCACTACTGTTTCCCCTTCCGCGATACACCCCCCCTCCGGAGACGCTGCATCTTTCTCGCACCTGTTTGCGGCTTTCCACGCACGTACTGGTGACGTCGCCGGCGCCCGCTCGGCGCCCAGTCTAAGGTGTTAGTCCATCCCCATCCGCGAGCTCGAGCACTGCTGACTGCACGCGCGCAAACAGGCCGATGTGTCCACTGTGCAGGCGGCGGACGCACGTTCGGCGCTATAGCGTCCGAGGCGAAGGCGAAGGCGAAGTACCAACAGGGCGGGCGAACCCGAAGTCCCACATTCTCCCTATCTCTCGCTGCTCAATCATGATACAGGCCTGGCTGAAACCGCCGCAGATCGTCTCGTCTCACATCCGTGCGAAAGCGAATATCAACGGGGAAGGACCGGCTGAGCGGGAAGAAGTGAGTCCCCCACATCCTCCGCGTCTCTCGCCGCTCGAGGATAAATATCTGGGTGAACGAAGACGTCCCCACCCGCAGACGGGTACCGCCTCCATCGCCATCCTCATCTTCTTTCCTACCCGACGTCCAACCCCCTCCGTCATTCCCTCCCTACCAGCGTCTACTTACTCTGCCCCCGCGGTCGGAGATAGGTCGTATCCTCGCAAGTGCAGTCCGCGCTCCCTCCGAGTCTTCCGGACGGTGTTCCCTAGTTGGACACGAACTTACCAAGTGAACACCCCCGCGGACGTCGGATCCCCTCGCCTGCGACTGCCCGCATCCCGCGCTGTCAGAACGCGACCGCAGTCCTCGCTGGTGCCACCCCCCTCCCCCGCCTAGTCATCCGTATGCAAGTTCTGTGAGTAAAGTACTGCCGAGCATTATCGGTTTATCGGTTTTGAGACCGCAGTCCTCGCCGGTCCCCCCCCCCCCTCCCCGCTAGTCATCCGTATGCAAGTTCTGTGAGTAAAGTACTGCCGAGCATTATCGGTTTTGTGGGGTGCCCTGCGGAGACGTTGCGTCCTCTGGGCCCGTTTGTGGCGTTTCGCGCACGCGGGTGATGCGACGTTGGTTTTTCTCTGTAGTGTGCGCGGCGCGTGCGACCTGCGCTGCGTGAATGCTCACTTCGTGAACACGCCGAGCCGGTGTAGGCTGCGCAGGGCGACGCGAAGGCGAAGATCGCGAGTTTAAGTACCCGCAAGGCGGGCATCCCACATTCTCCGTCTCTCTCGCCTGGCTGATAAACTCCCCACCGCAGGCCGCCTCCTCGTCTCGTCTCTCACCTGCCTTCCTTCCTCGTTCAACGTCAACCCTCGCCATCGGTACCGCCCTCGCTGGAAGATAGAACATCGGGTGCGGTCCTCGCTGCTGGTACCCCCCTCCACGTACGTGTCCCCCACTGCGACTTCCGCCAGCCACGGCCCGGAGGGACGTTCCGTGAAAATGGTAAAGTCATCGTTTTCATGGCGCGCGCGCCCTCCGGAGTCCGAAGCTGGCAGTAACCCCGAGCCTTGGGAACTCGTGCACCCCGTCAGACGGGCCCTCGTGCAGCTGCCGCGCACGGGTGGCCGCGAGAAAATTATCTCGAGGTTTTACACCCCCCCCGGACGGGGTCAACGTTGACGACTCGGTTCCTGCCGCACGTCCCATCCCCGTCTTGGATGTCAATCTACGGGCTGGCATAACCTGCTGTTCGTCTTTTCGTCGCCTCCATACATGCCAAGGATTCTGCTGCGTTGCGGTACTGCACGTCTCTCGCAGTCGTCGATTTGCGAGGAGACATTGTGAACCCTCCCTGTCGTTCAAGGTTCAAACCTCAGGGTGGTATTTTTGCGAGGCGTAACAGTGCCCTCCAACGGTTCTGCTGCGTCGCGGTACTGCAGTCTCTCGCAGTCGTCGATTTGCGAGGAGACATTGTGAACCCTCCCTGTCGTTCAAGGTTCAAACCTCAGGGTGGTATTTTTGCGAGGCGTAACAGTGCCCTACGCCGCAGCGCACGCCCCCACCAAATGTTGCATCGACTGACATTCAGTAGGGTCTGCAAGCCAGGCGTGCGTGGGCCTACTCGTATCAAAGCATAAACAGACACGCCGTCGCGCTTAGATTATTCTAGATACACGACCACATAAATCGCCGTTTAATTAACGCATCGCGACGCCGCGAACAGTCTACGCAGCAGCAGCAGCCCGCGCTAGCTGCGCACATGCGCGCCGAGCAGCGCCGCGATCTCGTAGCAGCACACCAGCAAGAGCTGCCCGACGAGGTCCACCAGCGCCGAGTTCAGCGGCAGCGCCCACACGTCCGGATCGAGGCCGCGCGTCCACAGGAAATCCGTCGTCACCCGCGCGAGGAAGAGCGATACCGCGACCTTCGACAAACAAAACCCACCATCAGCCCCGACGACGCGCGAGAAAGGTAAGCGCAACTCGACGCACCGTGAGCCCGAAGAACACGAGCTGGAGCACCATGAAGAGGACGGAGAGCCGGAGCCAGCCGAACGCGAACACCGTCGCGAGGAACGCGGCGTCGACGGGGAGGCTGATGAGCAGGAGGGTGATCATGACCAGGCGCGGGCTGGGGTGCGGGCTCTTCTCGTACGCTTCGTCTGCCGCTGGCAGGTCGGACAGCACCGTCGGCAGTGCGGAGGTCGCCGCGTGCAGCGCCGTCGAGAGGCGGGAGACAAATACGGAGCCGACACCCCCCGAAAGGCCTATGACGACAACAGTCAGATTGACATACGCCAACACCTGCGACGGAAGAACGTCTACCTGTGGCGACGACTGCGACGAGGGCGTAGCCGATGTATTGGCCGACGAACCTGTCCAGTACGAGGCCTGTCCCGCTGCTGATGATCATCGCGCCGAACAAGGGCAGCCATCCTTCCGTGAGCAGATGCTTGACATGTTCATTGCGGTGCGTCAGGATCGTCCAGCCCACACCCGCCGCGACGAGGAGTATTATGAGGATGAGCGGGATGACGGTGTCGATAATATAAAGGTGTAACGCGGAGACGAGACCCAGGATTGTCAGCGTGACGAGATCGCCGAGACAGGACGCGACGAGCGGTGCGATATTATCTGCATGCAGAATAGTTGCAGATATGCAGAAATTCACCGGGATGAGTACGGCTCACCAGGGTCGAGCCCGAACCGGCGACATAGTACAACCAGGGTGCACATGAACGATCCGAACACGCAGGCGGACAGACAAGTGGATGTCATCGCTGCAGACGCGACCATCGCGAATCTGTGGAAAATGCTCAACTCTCTGTCGGCGATTCTGAGTAAGGGGGCATACTCTGAAAAGCCAGACGTTGGCGATCCACCTGGAAAGGTCGGCCGTGGCGTCCTCGCCTCCAAAGCGCTGGCCATTAAAGAGCTAGTAATGTTGCCCGCAAGGACGGCCGGAGCTGCGTCTTCCTCAGCAGGTCGGGGTATTACACGACCCAGGAGGAAGGCGACACACGCTGCGACAAAGGACACGACGGTCGCCTGCACCTGCAGCAGCGTCAAGTTTCCAATAATGATCGACTTCCGCTTTGACGGGTCGTCGAGCTCGCCCATGTTCGCAGCGGTACCCAGGCGGGCCGAAAGGTTCATCTCGAGATTTCCCTTCAGGTTAAGAATGACCGGGACGATTATGATCAGCTCGTCCACGCGCGACATGGCTTTCCAGTGCTGTGAATATCTGAGCGCGCAGCCGTAGAGAAGGGGCGGTCAATGCGCACGGAGACATTGGCCAACAGTTCGCCCGTGAACAACTCGGGGGCTGTAGTTATAAGGAGGGTGGGTGAGGTCTGTGGCACGTTCAGACTACTCGGCCGCATGCACAGCAGCACTCACTTCTATGACGAGGCTCTTTATCTGGGCCCACGTACTCAGTCTGCTCGGGGTCGTGCGCCCATCGGGCTCCTGTTCTCCCCTGTGAGAACCCAGCAGAGCACGATTGCCTTCCTCCTCCTCGTCACCAGAGTCGCCGTCCGAGTCGTCAGCGGGTGAGTAAACAAGGTCGGGGCCCTTCCGGTCGTCAGCTTTAGTTTTGTCCCGAGTCGTCAGTTCGATCGTCTCCGTGCCATTTTCTGAGGCAGGGTCAGACGAGGCGGCGGCGCCCCCCATGCTCTCCATGCGTCGTAAAAAGAGCGGGCGGAGTCCAGCCCGGTAAAGAGGTTCAGATGTTCAGAGTGTGTCGTCGTTCACCGTTTTCTTGTGCATAGTCTAGCTGGGTGTGAGAGAGGCACGCCATGGTTTGGACCACCCCGAACGTGCACAACTCATGCGACGGTGCTTGCCGTGACACTGACGGTGACACTTACGTCACTAGTACTGTAAATAAAATACGTTGCTTTACTCTCATCCTCTCCGCTCCCTCCTTTTCTATTAAACCGTTTCCAAAGCGTTCCGGCCATCGAGCTTATATGCAACGGCTAAAGCGGTTGTTTATAAACTAGTTGACCGGAACCACCGGATGACTGGAACCCATTTGCTCAACGTGCAGCCCGCTAAAACGCAGGCAGACCACCCTACCTCCACACGGGTAGCCCTGTCCGAGCACCACCGCGAGTCCACGAACCGTTCCAGCGGGTCCGGTTCTGGCAAATAACCGGAGTGAGACGTAGCGCAATGCAGCCGGGACCCGGTTCGAGCACAGCAGTTCCCCGCTGCCACACCGACTCACCAGCTACCGTCCCAATGAAGTCCAAATGCCAGAGAAATTGTAGTAGTGTCCGATGATAGACTTGCCGAAGGGAAAGACAACTCGGCCTTGATGGAGGAAACCTGTTAAGAAATAGCTAGCCAGTATGCCAAGGGAGAAAAATACGTCCAGCAAATGTAGGTTAAAACAATGGATCATGAATATTGAACGTCGGCAGGTATGCCTGACGAAGTTGGTCCAGGTACTGAAGTACTGAAGCCTGAGTGTAATTGCTTGGACCTGTTCTGCGGCATCGAATATTTGGCCGCGAGAAGTCTATGTGCTAAAATTCGAGCGACTTTAGCACATATTCGATGGCACGTACAACAAATGTGCTACGTACTATGCGCGGGCGGAACACTGGGCATTGCGCAGATCTGTGGGAGCGAGTTAATTTTTGTAGAGCACTCCGGAGTCTGCAATATGACCGCCGCGGCGCAGTTGTACGATCGATACTCATAAGCATGTAAAACATTCTGGACGTAGGCAGCAAGCATCTTGAAGACACGAGCCTCGAGCCTCGAGATACGAATAACTGAGCAGCTTGTTGTTCACCAACCATCCGTTCACCCGAAGATCTTCCCGAAGAAGGCGCGCGAGAGGTGCCGTCAACTTCGAGTGAAGTACTGATAACCGATTTGAGCGGATGACGTCCTGCGTCTCGTATCACGACCTTGGTCTGGCGGAGTGCGCGCTTGCTGAGTGAACACAGACCTGGTTTCCGTGGGTTCGCGCAAGCCATTCTTGACTTCAGGCTTATCCCAAGAGGACGAGAGCTAGTAAAAAAAATAGCCCAGCATGTCTCCTTTGACGACACGCGGATTGGTACCGTAAGTTGCAGCGACTGCAGGACTCGACTCCAAGATCTACAGCGATTGAGCGCCAGAACTCATCCTAAGATGATACTGACTGAGGACCACGAACAAGATAGCAAAAGTGGGACAGGTATCGGGACAACGTCTATACGTCGGTCTGTTAGCGGGGTAATTGTCACGGGCAGAGATACTACTACTCACAGTAACCGCGGAATTTCCATCGAAGTGCTACGAAAAATCGTATCGTCGTATACTTGTTCGTGAATAGCATATAGCATAAGGACTGGCCATCCAAGCTCTCGTTGAATTGAGCGACTCAGGTCAACGAAAATGTGGTGGTAACCTTCCGGAACGTCCTCTGAATTAGTTCCTTCCTGCTCCCTTGCGTGGGTTTACACCCGGATGATCAGTAGTACATCGCCACATACAGTCTGATTCAGCTGGAGGCGTCAAACATTAGTCAAAAGACCCACCTGCGGCACCGGTGGTTCTCGGACGAAGTTGGGACGACGTATGACAACGACGGTGGTACTCAGCGTGTACCGCTTAAGCGCTCGTCTTCCAACCCCAGGCTGGACTTAACAATTAAGTGAAAAAATTCTGACCGACACTGAAACTGGTCCACGACGCTAGAGCGAACGTCGACGAGACGAGATGGAGAAAAAATTAGGAGAAGATGGAAGGCGAATCGAGACGGAGAGCAAAAGCGGTGGTGGCAATCATCGGTCAAGTTCGGAGGGGCCAGCCGAGCAAAAACCGCACCCGTTTTCGCTGGCGCCCTCTCACATCTCGACCACCACCACCTCGGCGACGTCGTCCACCGCGACGGGATACCACTAGACTACCTTATCCCTAACGACCTCTAGATAATATGGCACACCTCGCCCCGACTGGCAAGTGGGACGCTCGGTACGTCGCTGTCTCGCAGTCGCCACGCCGCCAGCTCATGTTTTGCTTGTCAGGCTCCTTGGGCCCGTTCCCCACGACACTTCGTACTATGCCAAGTGCATGCTTGGCGGGATCCTCGCGTGTGGTATCACCCATGCTGGCATCACCCCGCTCGATGTCACCAAATGTAACATGCAGGTGCGTACGCCTCGCTGCGTCTTTTCCGACCGCCCCGCTGATGGTGTATTGTCGCCGACAGGTCTCCCCCGGCAAATACAAGGGTCTCGTTTCCGGCGTCAAGACGATCATCGCGGAAGAGGGCAGCCAAGGTCTCTGGAAAGGTGTCGGGCCGACTTTCATCGGATACTCGCTGCAGGGTATGTTCAAGTACGGGCTGTATGAGGTGTTCAAGGACGCGTACATGAACCTCGCCGGGGAGGAGGCGTCGGCCAAGTACAAGGGCGCGATCTGGCTCGCGGGCTCCGCGTCCGCCGAGTTCTTCGCCGACATCGCGCTCTGCCCGCTGGAGATGACGAAAGTGAAGATCCAGACGAGTCCGGCGGGTACGTTCCCGGTGCCGATGGTGGCGGCGATGCGGGAGATGAGCAGGCTCAAGGCGGACACGCGCTATCCGTTCGGGTCGATCGTGCCGCTCTGGTCGCGCCAGATCCCGTACACGATGGCCAAGTTCTTCTTCTTCGAGTACATCGTCGGCCTCTTCTACACACACGTCTTCACCGCGCCTAAGGACACGTACGGCAAGCCGACGCAACTCGGCGTCACGTTCGCGTCCGGCTACCTCGCGGGTATCGTCTGCGCCGTCGTCTCGCACCCCGCGGATTCGCTCGTCTCGCAGATGGGCAAGCCCGCGAATAAGGGCAAGGGCCTCGGCCAGATCGCCAGCGAGGTTGGCATCGTCTCGCTCGCGACCAAGGGTCTCGGTACCCGTGTACTCATGATCGGTACACTCACTGGTACGCGTTCTGTATTTCGGATTCGTGGCGTTGCGCTGACGGAGGGCGTATTTTTCAGGCTTCCAATGGTGGATCTACGACACGTTCAAGTCGTCCATGGGGATGGGCACGACTGGTGGCAAGTAGAACAGGTAGACGTCGACTGCTTAACTCTTCCAGCATAAAGTGAGCCTCCCGATTTCTCGGAAGCCTCCTTTGAACTCAAGTCAACGATTTTAGAGGTGGATGCGCTGGATGCAGCAGTTGGAGGACGCGTGCTTGCGGATACGATTTATTCTTTTCTTATTACTTGCGTTGTCTCTCCCTGTTGTTCCAAGCTGTTGGCCGGTTCGTCAGACTTAATAGATTCAGCGGACATACCCAAATAGCGTGCTGGTGCCACAAGAGATCGTTTGCGGCTGATACAAGGCAACATGATTGGGGGGCTCGCTGTGTATTTTTTCCTAGCCGCGAATTTCGACCGAATGCTGTCAGGTCGGAGATTGATATACCTGCCTCGATCACCGCACGTTGTGCGTTGTGGATGTGAAGAGGTGAGTGGGCAGCTGTGTGGGTCCGTGAGCTGCTTCTTCCTATATATTCCATCGCCTCATTCAAGCCACAAATACCTGGCAGATGAGGCTCGAGTCACGTCCTTCCATTACTTCCTCGCACAGGATGCGCGGCGGACTGGTGAACGTGCCCGGTGTCGAGCCCAAGCTACGCTCATTGGCCTGCAGACACGGTACCTGGCCGCACTGTTATGCCGAGAACCCTCGTACGGATCTCTGAAGGAACACGGTCGACATCAGAGACGACTGCATTAATCACCCTCGCCGAAGCGCCGATGTCTGCATATTGATATTAATATCCCCCACCTCCTCGCGCGTTTCGTGCATACGATCCCTGCCACTCTACCCACACTTTGCGCTGGTCCTCGGACGTCCGGCTACATGGTACGTGGGTTCTGTCGGCGCGTTGTTCGATCACGTCCTTGCGATATCGGGAGGGGGGCAGTGTCAGGGCGGATCAGAGTATGGGCTGGTTACACACCGATGCTAATTATTAGCAGGCTGGCGATCAGTATTGTTGGAGTCCCTCCATGTGGGCATCATTCCACCATAGATATGCGACTGAGTTGGGCTGGGGGCGGTACCGCCGACCGACGGGCCCTCAGTTGTCTTGAAGGCGGAGGTGCGCTGTGACGCTGTTGGTCGTGGAATGGTGGGTGCTCTGCTGGTAGGATGCGGTTAAACACCGACGAGCGACGGACGACGGCAAGCGGAGTGACTCTTCGCGGACGCGACTTCGGGAGATCACTTGCCGTCCCACTTGGGAGCAGGAGGCCGAGGAGGTCGAACTTAGCGGTGAGATCTACGTACAAGGACGCCCGCACGGCCGGCTTGGTCGATAACTTCTGCTCCGACGACACGTTTCTTTGCCTTGCCTCGACGACCAGCAGCACCAATTTCGAGTCATTCTCTATAGCTATTCGCCACATATGAAACAGCGTCAAAACCCATAAATTTCGTGCATTCCGTAAGGTACTCATTACACGTCGCCGAGCATACACTACCTCTATCATGAAACTACAACAAATACCGATAATCCGGATTGAGGTCGCCCATGTGCGCCTTCTCGTCCTGCGTGAACGTCGCGTCCGCCTTAGCCTGCCCCGCGTCGCGCCTGTGGTTCTCGTGCACGACCGCGAAGAGGTAGACACAGTTGGCGATGAGGGAGACGCAGATGAACGCGAGGCAGATGCTGTAGCCCTTGGTGTAACGGGGTGCGTCCTTCGCGACGAAGGCGTAGACGGCGATGATGCCGCCGACTACGCAGAGGGGGAAGTGGTTAGCATACACGGAGATGCGGGGGAACATGGGTACGGGACGCACTGTTGCCAAAGCCGACCTGCCACGCCGTCCCGACCGCTCTCCGCTGGTGTCCTCCCACTGCATCGCGGCGCGGAAAGAAAGAAAGTCAGATCGAACGCGAGGCGCACCGCGGCAAGCAACTCACAATTCGTGTTGAACCAACAGACGAGGATGGGCATCGCCGAGTACGCGCCCATCACGGCCAGGAAGAGCGCAGCGTATTGCGTCTTCGTATGATTATGCACGACGAGCAGGGTGATGAAGCCCGCCATGGCGATGGCGATGGGCAAGAGGCCGAAGACAAAGCGGTGCCGGAAGAAGTCGGACGCGATCGCGACAAGCATGGACATCACGAAGGCGCACGCCCAGGGTGGGACGGAGAGCAGCTGCGTGCGGATGCTTGTGTGGCCGAGGCCCTGGATGATGGACGGCGCAAAGTATGCTGCGGGTCCGTTAGCGGAGGGCCGTTGAGCGGGTCTGCGCGCGACGCACCATAGCCGTAGGCAGGGACGATAAGCCCGAGATACATGAACCCGCCGACTATAATTTTGTCTGCGTGGATTTATTAGTCAGGTGATGCGCGAGGAGGGGCATGGGCGACTGACAGTCCTTGAATACCTCCAGCACCTTCCGGGCGGTGAGCGGCTCTCCACGTTTGGAATGCCCGACGTCGTCGTACAGCCGCGCCTTGACGAACGCCTTCTCCTCCTCCGTCAGCCACTTTGCCTCCTCCGGGAAGTCCGAGATCGTGAAGTACAGGATGAAAGAGGCGACGGAGGTCAGCGTCCCCTCTATGGCAAAGATGAAAATTCCATTATTCGGGTCATGGATATGTCGGACGGAGACATACCGAGAATGAAGATCCACCGCCAGCCGTGATACCCGCGCATGCCGTCCATCTTCCCGATTGCGCTCGCGAGTAAACCTCCGAAGGCGCCGGCCATGGTGGTGGACGAGAAGAAGAACGAGAAGCGTTTCTGGGCTTCTTCGCGCTTGTACCACCTGCGTCAGGCGTCAAACTCTGAATACTTTTCACCGAAGAACCGAACTAACATGGCAATCAAGTAGAAGCAAGCTGGGAACACGCCACTCTCCACAAACCCTATGTTCAGCGCAGTCATTCATCAGCGATGGGACATGCAGAGCGACTTCACATACCCAGGAAGAAGCGCGCGGCGATGAGTCCGCTGAAGTTATGTGTGAGCCCTTGGCAGATCGATATAAGCCCGAAGAAAAACATGCAGCCCGACACTGCGAACCGGGCGAATCAACCGTCACGACCTATCTGAAGAGCACGAATGCTGTACGCACGCCATACGTGTGGCTTGAAGCGTTTGAGGAGAATATTTGATGGGATTTCAAACACGATATATGGAACGAAGCTGAGGCCGTTCTAACTTCAGATGTCATTCGGGACGAGTGAAAGGGTACCCACAATACCACCAGCGCCGTGTTGTACTGATTTCCTTTCAGTTTCAGATCTGTCTTCAATCCAAACAGCGCCGCATTGGAGATGTTGACACTGCACGTACACCACATTCAGCTCCAGGACGCAGTCGAACAAGGCATTCTGCGTTCAACACGTACCGGTCCAGGAAAGCCAAGAGGTAGAGTACACACAACACCGGGATGACTCTGAAGTCGATTTTCCGCATCACCTTGGCCTCGTTGATATGAGGGAATTTCTCCTTGTAGCTAAGCTCGCGCGAGTCCGGCGAAGCGCGCTCGAAGTGTTCCTCGAGGTCACCGGTATGAGGCAGAGCCTCTTTGACATCGGACAGCGATCTCTTCACTGCCCATCAATTCAGAACCTCACCTAAGCCATCGTACCAAAACTGCGGCACTCACGCTCTTCACTCATCTGGTCTGGCCTGGACGACGAAGTCGAAGAAGTTGAAGGCGGGAGGCACTGGGGATCGTCAGACGCGCGCGTAACTGAGCCGGGGCTCTGGGGTGCCTTCATATACATAGTGAGTACAGGCGCCGAGTCAGCACGAACGCGAGTGATATGCCGTCCATCCGGATGTGAGTCACCTGGCCCAGCGGTGGTCAATGGAAGCTGATCCCGTTCTCGGGGAAGCGTTGTTCCTGGATGGTCTGCAGCTACGCTACACCGTGACACGCGACGCGGATCCCGCGGCGCCGGTGGATGCGCGTGCGCCGCTGCGTCTGCTTTGGTTTTGGGACATGCGCATCAGCTGCTTGGGCACAGGTCGCGAGAGGGGGCCCTGGCACAGACGCAGAAATTGTGGCGGAGGTCCAGGGACTGCTCGATCGGAGTCGAAAGCGCTAGTGGATTGATGCTAGTCCGATATAAGGACGCGGCATCGCTGGTCGGAGGAGCGTTTGAATACCTCCTCGGAAATTCTTCAGGCACTCCCCAGGAACCCCAGCTTTGTGGCTGGTGTCCTCTGCGGGTGAAGTTGCGGTGACTTGTGCATTTGCGTCCGTGTTGGTGCAGAGCGCGAACTTCAAAGTCGGCTGTTCCCGAGCTGGTCACAATTCGATCATTGTCGGTCCCGTGGATGCCTTATCCTGAAGGCTACAAATTGCCTCTGGAGACCAGACCGTCTGCTGG
The DNA here is from genome assembly GCA_018466975.1 of Sparassis latifolia. NCBI lineage: Eukaryota > Fungi > Basidiomycota > Agaricomycetes > Polyporales > Sparassidaceae > Sparassis > Sparassis latifolia. Next base: position 3,009,228 of record CM031562.1, read on the forward strand.
AGTGCTATTGTAAAGCTTGGCGAAAGCTTGAAATGCATTGAAGCGTCACCGACTTTTTTTTTGCGCCGAGAATATGGTCGCCGCGACGATATTGGTGAGTGCTGAATATCATCCGGAGAACATGAATATTCGGAAGGTCTCCCATATGCTCTGTGTACTGTGACTGAGATCGTCTGAGTTGCTGTTTTTGTCGAATGATCTCGATGCACCCGCCAGTGCGCGCAGATGCTCTACGTGACTCATCTGTTGCGCAAAGAGGGCGAACATACGGTTATCGCTCACCTGGCTCTGTAAAAGAGCAACTGCCTCGACGGCCAATGCTCACCGCAGGCAGGCTTTTTCGAGGCTGGAATATGGACGAAAACATTCACAGTACCTTAATGGCTTTTTGAAGGGAAGACGAAGACCCACTACCTGCTCTAGTGAACAGTTCTACAGGCAGCTCGCATCGCTCGTTGACTGCGTCGTCGGCACACAGCTAGCTGCAGGTATGTAAGCTCTACATCTGGTGACAACACTACGCCAATTGGATCTCTGACGTGGTCTCAAGGTTATACACAACTTGGTCGGCGTGAAGTCTTTGGAGCTGTCTTGACAGAATCTATTCAATCCTTTGTCACCTACTCTACTATGTGCGCTACGTATCATGGACATCATACAGGGCGATCAAGGAAACTCGGTGAGCATCAGTATTTCAATCTGCTCGTCTCGACAGAGACCTCGTATTATGCTCTGTAGAAACGGCACACTTGTGAGTTCTCTCCCAAAAAATGCTGAACTTCCGTGCCTGATATTGTCGTTTGAATTGACACTAATATTCTTCCTAGAGGCTCTTTCCCCGCTCGAAAACGTATTTTCCGTCGGAATTGACGGTTTCAGCAGTTCGAGCATCAAATCCCTAGCGGCACTAGTTATTCGGCCCCTAACTGCCTGCTGCCACAGCGCCGAGGCACGACAAATCAGTCCTAACAAATATTCCGATGCCGCCGCATACATTTAGTATCGTTCGATGATGTCCTTCCTCGCTGGTCATCTCCTCAGTGGATTCTCTTCCGTACGCATCTATCTGTCGACGCACCACTTTCTCTTACTCGCTGCAGTGTTTGCGCAGGAAGAACGGAAGAGGATGAAAGTTGTCTCGAACAGTTCGCAGTTCTCTTATAGTTACACGTTATTGAATTTGAATTTGGTTTGTTATCGCTGAATAAATGCGACGTTTCGTGTTGCGCAGATTATTAGGCTCGTGTTCAGTCAAACGACGAAACGACGGATACCTCGTCGGAGTCGAAACATCGTGGACGAGTTATCCCTCACGTCACGTGTAAGCCGACAGGACGCGTCGCGTGTCAGAGCGCTTCACTTCTTCTGCTTATCATCACCTACAGAACGACTGTCTTCTTCATTCTGGTAACTGTAGCTTTCCTTGGACCGACATAATTAAAGAAGAACATAATATCCAAGGGAATATCTTTTCCCATCTCAGAGACACTGGCAAGGGGCTTCCGTTTTCCCCAATGCTCTGAGAAGCTCATTTTAGCGGAAAATACTGTTTGTGTCCGTACGATCCTGAATATATGCATCCCCTTTACAACTCACTGTTCATGCTTGTGTTGGACAGTCAATAGATACCTAGAAATCGTCGGGATATGCCCGCGTAGACAGTCTACTTTGAAGCTGGGAGAGTTAGGTTAGGTTATGAGGCCTCCTAGGACGATCGTAGGGTCGCTGAGGGTGGGCAACCCCAACCCTAGGGTGGGGGTTCCCCGAGCGGACGCTAGGGGTACGCGTCCCCTTTGGGAAGGAGGCCGTTGCCGAACCCTACGGACCGTGCCGCAGGGCACGTGCGCCATCACTAGCGCTGGTGAGGGGCCTCTGACCTGCGCGGCCGTCGCGGACGACCATGCGTGGAAAGGCACAGGTGGCTGCACAGGCGAGGTGGCGCGGGGGGGGCGAAGCACGCTGGCCATGAGTGGCCGTCGTAGACGACCGTTCGAGTTGCATGGGGTGCCAGGTCTGAGTTGAACCTGAGGCCAGGAACAGGTGTCCGCTTTGGGAAGGGGACTGTTGCTGCACCCTACCGTAGGGCACGTGCGCCATCACTAGCGCTGGCTGAGGGGCCTTTGACCTACAGTACTTATCAGAAAAACAGATGTATCGTTTCAGGTGTCGGGTGTCACCCATATATAGCAAGTCACCTTCCTTTTATGGAGTCACCTTCCTTTTATGGAGTCACCCGAGGTGTTCGAGGTGTCGAGGGTGACCGGGTGACCAGGTGTTCGAGGTGTCGAAGGTGTTAGAGGTGACCAGGTGACCAGGTGACCGAGGTGTCGGAGGTGACCCGGGGTGACTGTAGGCCGCATACAGATAACTGTAGACCGCATACAGAGTACTGTAGGCCACTGTAGATCGCATACAGAATGCTATAGGCCACATACAGAATGCTACAGACCGCATACAGAGCACTACAGACCACTCTAGACCGCATACAGAATGCTATAGATCGCATACAGACCACTATAGACCATTATAGACTGCGTACAGAATGCTATAGACCGCATACAGACCACTATAGACCGCATACAGAATGCTATAAGCCACTATAGGCCACATACAGAATACCGTACGCCACATACAGAGTACTATACATTGCATACGAATGTTTATAGACCACATACCGACGTTCGTAGACCTACAGTACTTATCAGAAAAACAGATGTATCGTTTCAGGTGTCGGGTGTCACCCATATATAGCAAGTCACCTTCCTTTTATGGAGTCACCCGAGGTGTTCGAGGTGTCGAGGGTGACCGGGTGACCAGGTGTTCGAGGTGTCGAAGGTGACCGGGTGACCAGGTGACCAGGTGACCGAGGTGTCGGAGGTGACCCTGGGTGACTGTAGGCCGCATACAGATAACTGTAGACCGCATACAGAGTATTGTAGGCCTCTCTAGACCGCATACAGAATGCTATAGGCCACATACAGAATGCTATAGGCCACATACAGAATGCTATAGGCCACATACAGAATGCTACAGACCGCATACAGAGCACTACAAACCACTCTAAATCGCATACAAATCACTCTAGATCGCATACAGACCACTCTAGACCGCATACAGAATGCTATAGACCACATACAGACCACTATAGGCCATTATAGACCACATACAGACCACTATAGACTGCGTACAGACCACTATAGATTGCATACAGAATACTGTACACCATGTACAGGTTACTATACACCACATAGGAACATTTATAGATGACATACTGATATTTGTAGATCACATACAAATAATCGTAGATGGCATACAAATATTTCTAAGTGGCATACAAATATTTCTAAGTGGCATACAAATATTTCTAAGTGGCAAATTCGCCTGTGGTAAATAGTTGTATGTCGCTTAGATATGTTGCTTAGAAATATTTGTATGCTGTCTATGAATGTTGGTATGTGGTCTATAAATGTTGGTATGAGGGCTACAACACTCTGTATGTGGTGTATAGTGCTCTGTATGCGGTCTGTAGCATTCTGTAAGTGGTCTATAGCATTCTGTATGCGGTCTATAGCACTCTATAGCATTATGTATGTGGTATTTGTATGCCACTTAGAAATGTCGGTATGTCGCTTACGATGCTCTGTATGTTGCTCATGGTAAGCATTCGTATGTCGCTTAGAAATATTTGTATGCCACCTAAAGATATTTGTACGCCGCTTACAAATGTCAGTATGTCGGTTACATTTCTTTGTACATGGTTTACTATGCTCTGTATGTCATCTGTGGTATTCTGTATGCTGTCTATGGTACGCCTTGGTATGTTGCTTACAAGTATTTTTTGTATGCCACTTAGAAATATTTGTATGCCACTTAGAAATATTTGTATGCCATCTACGATTATTTGTATGTGATCTACAAATATCAGTATGTCATCTATAAATGTTCCTATGTGGTGTATAGTAACCTGTACATGGTGTACAGTATTCTGTATGCAATCTATAGTGGTCTGTACGCAGTCTATAGTGGTCTGTATGTGGTCTATAATGGCCTATAGTGGTCTGTATGTGGTCTATAGCATTCTGTATGCGGTCTAGAGTGGTCTGTATGCGATCTAGAGTGATTTGTATGCGATTTAGAGTGGTTTGTAGTGCTCTGTATGCGGTCTGTAGCATTCTGTATGTGGCCTATAGCATTCTGTATGTGGCCTATAGCATTCTGTATGTGGCCTATAGCATTCTGTATGCGGTCTAGAGAGGCCTACAATACTCTGTATGCGGTCTACAGTTATCTGTATGCGGCCTACAGTCACCCCGGGTCACCTCCGACACCTCGGTCACCTGGTCACCTGGTCACCCGGTCACCTTCGACACCTCGAACACCTGGTCACCCGGTCACCCTCGACACCTCGAACACCTCGGGTGACTCCATAAAAGGAAGGTGACTTGCTATATATGGGTGACACCCGACACCTGAAACGATACATCTGTTTTTCTGATAAGTACTGTAGGGTTGGGGTCCCCCGCCCTCTGCGACCCTACGGCCGGCCTAGGAGGCCTCATAACCTAACCTCGGTATGTCGCTTACAAGTCTTTTTTGTATGCCGCCTAGAAATATTTGTATGTCGCTTAGAAATATTTGTATGCCATCTACGAGTATTGGTACGTCGCTTACAAGTATCTTTTGTGTGCCGCTTAGAAATATTTGTATGCTGCTTGGAAATCTTTGTATGCCGTCTTACGAATATTTGTATGTGGTCTACAAACGTCGGTATGTGGTCTATAAACGTTCGTATGCAATGTATAGTACTCTGTATGTGGCGTACGGTGTTCTGTATGTGGCCTATAGTGGCTTATAGCATTCTGTATGCGGTCTATAGCATTCTGTATGCGGTCTATAGCATTCTGTATGCGGTCTAGAGTGGTCTGTAGTGCTCTGTATGCGGTCTATAGCATTCTGTATGCGGTCTAGAGTGGTCTGTAGTGCTCTGTATGCGGTCTATAGTGGTCTGTACGTGGTCTACGATGGTCTATAGTGATCTGTATGCGCTCTCTAGTGGTCTGTATGCGCTCTATAGTGGTCTGTACGCGGTCTATAGTGGTCTGTATGTGGTCTATAGCATTCTGTATGCGGTCTAGAGTGGTCTGTATGCGATCTAGAGTGGTTTGTAGTGCTCTGTATGCGGTCTGTAGCATTCTGTATGCGGTCTAGAGTGGCCTACAGTACTCTGTATGTGGTCTACAGTTATCTGTATGCGGCCTACAGTCACCCCGGGTCACCTCCGACACCTCGGTCACCTGGTCACCCGGTCACCCGGTCACCTTCGACACCTCGAACACCTCGTCACCCGGTCACCCTCGACACCTCGAACACCTCGGGTGACTCCATAAAAGGAAGGTGACTTGCTATATATGGGTGTCACCCGACACCTGAAACGATACATCTGTTTTTCTGATAAGTACTGTAGGAAGTGTCCCTCGAACGGGGTCACATCTTCGAGAACCCGTCCGAGGATGTAGTTGCGGTGTCAATGGTGGAACTCCTCGAGGAATCCAATCCGCATGGGGTGGAATCTGCGGGCAGCATACCATCGCGCGACATCGTATATGGACGAGTTGTGGGCGGATGAGCAGGGAAATGGGGCCGGCTCGTTGTTGTTCGCCACGGGGTAATGTCTGACCTGTACGATCCACGCGTACAGTCCGGGGATGGAGAATAGCTCCGCAGTGTGCTCAATAAACACATTGCGGGCCGTCGCTGGTACACCGGGTGGGACAATGGGGGCCATGCGACATGCAAGCCACATCGCCTTCAGGTCCTGGTGTAGGGGGGCCTCCGAGCGGTCATTGTTCAAGTGCCTGATGGCCCAGTGAACCTGTCTCGGATTCTGTGCATACCACGCCACCCACTTGTCGAATGTGGACGAGCTGGTGGGGTTGGCCATCCGATGGGGAGGCTGAGCCGTCGGTGGGTAGATTACTCCGGAGCTGCCGTGACGTCGCCATGACATGAGTAGGTGCATCATGCCGTGGGACGCTGTCAAGCGTCCATCTTGCTGCATCTGCCGGATGAGATCGGTCGTCCGGGTGCGCACGCCATCGTCGCCACCGTGGGCCACATCGATGATACGCTGCGAGTCACGGACGTACTGGGGTACAAAGTTGTACCACTCGGTTGCCTTCCATGGCTGCATGTTGACCGGGAGGGAGAACGAATCGGGCCAGTTGTGCGGGGCCGGCGAGACATCGTTATCAGTGTCTGACGGCCGCGGCGCTGTCTTCCCTTTGTCGTCGCTCCTCGATGCTCCTTGCCTGGGCAGGTTCATCGGGCCGCAGTTCCTCTGGCGCTGTTTGGCGAGCCACTGGACCTCGACGTCATTGGGCTCGTTGTCGCCGTCTGTGGACAGTTCTGACTCTGACTCGTCGTTGTCGAGGTGCTCGTAGGCCCGCTGTGCATGCGACTTTACAGGGGCAGGAACGGGGCCAACTGGAGGTCATGGGACATAGTCAGCCGGCGGTCCTGCGGGGGGCATGGTCGGCGGTTCAGGGGCACCACTCCTTGGTGGTGGCCCTGGGGGCATGTGTCTCGGTGGTGGGGGCATTCCCGGAGTGTAGTGTGTGGTCGAGCTCGGCCTACTCACCATGGCATACGGCGCGTATCGCTATGCTCCCCTGGTCGAGTGTCGTGCCAGGGATCGACGTCGCGATCCGCTCGCGTTCGACGGCGGTGAGTACCGGCGCGAGCTGCTGTTCGTTGAAGGGGGGGAATACCTTCGCTCCCTCGGGGGAGGTAGGTATTCCAATGGAGATGGTTGTCTCCGTGAAGCCCCGCTCGGTCGCCCACGATAGTCCGGGGGCGATCGAGGTCGGGAGCTTGACGCGATCTGCCTGAGGAGGCATTCACGCTCCCTTAGCAGGTCGTCGACCTGTCGTCGCTGTGTGATGGCTTCTGTTTCTGCCACGCGGAGTTGCGCTTGCAGCTCCATGTTGCGTTGCTGCGTGGAAGCATCACCACGTCCTCCCCCTTCCGAGGCCGTGTAGGTCTGGAAGTGCTCCCAGAACAGATGCTGCTCAGCGTTGAGCGCATCTGTGTGGGCCTCTTGATAGGGGGCCGTGTTGTGTGCCATCGCGATATGTTGGAGGTAGCTGTAGCACACGGCGCACGCCTCCATGTGGTATAGCGTGAACTGGTGGGTCCCAAAGGAGACCCACCGTTCCATTGCTGTCGGGATCGATGGTGGTGGTAGCATCACCGCTGTGTTTCCAGCACCCGTTGGTGCTGTAATTGTCGAAGAGGTTGCGATCGCTGGGGCCGCCATCGATCGTGTTGCGATCGGTGGCAGTGGTTGTTGTTGTAGGGCCTGTGGCATCACCGCGATTCCGAATTGGAGCCGCGGGGATGTCGACCTTGGTCGGCCTTGTGGTTGTGTGGTGGGGTGGCTTGTGGTCACCTTGTCGTCATCGGTTTCCATAGGCAGGGCTGGTTGGGACATGGTGGAAGGAGTGTGGGAGCGGTGGCCTTGCCACACGTGTAGTTACATGGGCAAGGGCCAGTGTCTCACATGATCTGTCACGTGGACACGACACGTACATCCTTTGATGTTATACGCGTCCGGTCCTCCACTTATAGTCATTTTTTCTTTCGTTTCACAGGTAGCGCGGCCTTGCGCGGCAGCGCTCTCCAGTCCTTCACACCCATTAGTGTGAAGTACTCGTCAAGCGTGGCCAATTCCTTGCAGTGGGCGTATGGCTCCCATGTATGATTGCCTAGCATCCATCACACATGGAATTCGATCCTTTTGCTGTCCCAGCGATGGCCTACAATTTCGTCGACTAGCCATTCCGTTTCCGCGTCGTCGCCAAAGTTGTAGTACGACTTTGCCTCACGATGCGGAAACAGCACGTCGTCGTTGGACTCGTGTCGTCGGAGTAGCGAAACGTGGAAGGTAGGTAGGATACGCTGGTCCTTCAGTTCTTGCGGCAATTCTAATGTGTAATTAGAGGTTGCCGCATGGACGTCGGTGATCTTGTACGGTCCAATGAATTTGGGCATCAGCTTCCTCGCACGACCCTTAGGTAGTGCGAGGTTCTGCGTGGATAGATACACCTTCGATCCAGTCGTAAACTCCGGCTCCTTCTGCCGTAGTTTATTGGCTTGGAACATTTGGTGTGTACGACTCTCGATGATGGTGTCATGCGCCATCTCGAGGTTGGCCAATGCTCGTTGGGCGAATTCCTGCACACCCACGAATTTCGTGGTTCCGTGCAGGCCTCCAATCATTCGCAGCAAGTATCTATAATTAAGTTCGAAGGGGGCAAATCCTGTGGTTGTGCTCGCGGCTGAGTTCAACGCGAACTCAACCATCGGGATGTGGTTTATATCTAGTTGATTGGGAGACACGATGGACCGTAGGATTTGGGATACCGATCGGATGGTCTGCTCGGACAGCCCGTCGGTTTGCGGATGGAATGATGTCGACATGAGTAGCTTTGCACCCAGGAGTTGATGTAGTTCACGCCAAAATTTCGACGTGAACTTCGAGTCCCGGTCTGAGACGATGGACTCGGGCATTCCATGTAGTCGCACAATTTCTCAGACATAGAGCTCAGCTATGTCCGAGGCCGTGCTCGTCGTATTCATGGGGACCAGATGTACCATTGAGGTAAGGCGGCATATGACTACCCATAGGTAGTCATATCCCTTTGATCGCGGAAATGGACCGACGAAGTCCATTGCTATCGAATTCCACGGAAACCGTGGAATCGGCAAGGAATGAAGTAATCCTGCTTGCAGGTGATTGCGAGGCTTTGCCATTTGGCAGGCCCCGCACGTCACGCAGAATTTTTCAATATCACGTCCGATCCTAGGCCACCAGAATCACCATCGGATATATTCCGACGTTTTCTGTGGGCCGTAGTGTCCTATGGTCGTGTGCCCTCTGTCGACGATGATCTCGGTCATCATTCGATGACGGTGCAGAACCCTCGGGATGCAGATAACTTCTTCATCCTGGCAGTTTTTCGTATATATTGTCTTGTCCCGGATTACGAATGCGCTGAATTCCGTAGGGGATTCAACGACCTTCCTAAATAATGGGTCCTCACCGTAGCCCTGTTGGACTGCGGCCAGGAATGGGGTATCCTGTTCCAAGCGGGCCTTCAGTGGAGGGCCGTTGGTATGTGATTCGGCAATCGTCGGTGTAGATGCGTCACCGCATCCTCGAAGTACCACTGTCGTACTTCGCGTTCGGTGACTGCACGTTCAGAAAAAACCAGTTGGCAGCATCATCTTTAAGACTTTGCCCCAATATCCGTAGGCGATCCGCATCCATGGCATTGCCAGTGATGCGGAGGGTCTTAAAGTTTTCCAGCAATTTCTGTAGCCAGACCTCGAATGCATCAAGATCGTCCTTCCCGTCGTATTGTGGCGGTGGAGGCATCTTGGTGACTCTAAGATATGCTGGTGGTTCGTCGATGGGATCCCTTGATACCATCTCGTCCACCATTGTATGGATCCTCTCGATTGCGGAAGACGTATCCGGAGGTATCGCTCCTGGGCCATATGATCATTGTACAGTCGCGAGGCTTGCGTGTGTACCTGTTGCGGCTATTGTACTCATTCCCGGGAATCGGGGGGGTCGGTTCACTGCAGTAGGGACTGCCAGGTTTGGCTGTGTCACTCCCAATTGGAATGTTACGTTCCGAGTAACGCCGGGCTGTTGCATGGTTGTTGCTGCATTTGCTGCAGGGCCGTATGTCGGTCCTGCAGATCGTGCGCTCGTTCCCACAATGGGCTGCCCTTGCAGCCCACGAGGGTCTCCAGGTCCTGCAGGTCGCATTGGTCAAGGAGGCAGTGGTGGCGGGGTCGATCCCTCAGATCGCGGGAGCCGTTGTCCTCCAGGTCGGTGTCCCCGGGGTTGCGTTGCGGGCCTTTGACCATTTCTTCTGAAATGGTCAGAGTTATTCCTGTCGTTTCCGGGGTATGGGCTGGAGTCGGTTGAATCATCACTTTCGGGGTCGCCTTCAGGAATGGCTACTGGCGTCGTTCCGGATTGTAGTGATCCCCACGTTGCGCGAGGTGTTGATGATACCGGCGGTTGTACTCTGAATGCCCTCAGTGCCCTTTCGGACTCTGAGGCCATCCGGTCCAAGTATCTTGTGTATACTAGTACCCTCCGATTGTATTCCTCGTCCGGCTCTCCCTCTTGCTGTGGTCGGGCCAACTGACAGTACGCGCTCTCAATGAGTATATCGGGAGCACCAGTCATCGGGTCCTCGACCTCTGAGGGGTATAATCCTCGCTCTACTGCTATCTTCTCGATGGAGTTCCTCGTTCCCGAGGGGACGGGTTGATCCACTGGATCAACTTCGTCTCCTGAGGACTTTTTGAGTTCGTCCATTATTTTTTCAAACCGCTCATTCTGCGCGTGGCGGGTCCGTTCGTATGCCTCACGAATGGCCTGCATCTCGCATTCTTGCTTTTCTTGTAATTCGTCGAGCTCGCGGTTCGCTTCTTCTCGAGCTCACTGGAGTGCCTCTCGGGCTCTCTCTCTGCGCACGCGTTGAGACGAACTCGTGCTTGCAGTACTTCTTGGGGCTCTATCCTTAGCACGATGCAATTCGTCCGCTAAGGAGGAGATCGGTTGCGCTGGCAGGGCCGGGGGCGGAAATCTCTGCGAGTAATGCGAAGGATGTCGTTGCGTCCTTCCCATTCTCGTTGTTTCCGTTTCTTCACAGGCCTGATGAGATCCAGTGGATCTCACTGGTGTTCTGGCATTACGGTCAGAGGCGGGTTCCCACCGCTGCTCGTCCGTTCGGCTTCCTCGTGTTGAGCGCTCGGGTTCAACGTACGACAGTGTGGGGGATCGTGGGGCTGGTGCTGCCAGTTCTTGCCCACGGTCCGGTGTTTTTGGGGCTGGCGTGTCAGTGTCCACATGCACGCCGTCATCGGGCGCGCTCTCGGCCACGTCTGCCAGAGCCGCGTGCTCTGCCTGTCTTGACTGGGAGCGTGTTATCTGTGTGTTTTTGGGGCCTTGACTTGCCATTGGGTGGCAAGTTAAGGTTCTTGATTTCTTGATGGGGGTCTTCACTGTCGAATAGAAATTTTCGCAGGGCGAATTGGACTGTAAAAAAGTATAATGGTGGGCGAGACTTAATCACACCTAACCTCAGATACAGTGCATCAAGCTCTATTCGGGAGCGTCAATGCGTGTATCAAGGTCGTGGTGTGGTAAGTCTCTTGCTTCCAACACACCAACGTGCGCTTGATACACGCAGAGCATGTACAAACAGTACACAACAATTATATAATACATGATGAGATTAGATAAGATTAGGACACAAGTACCGCTTGGTACTTGTGTCCAGCAATACAATGGCGGCACGTTACAGCGACATACCTTACGAGAAAAACTTCTGACTGCGGGATGCGAGAAGAGGAGATTCAAGCATGAGGATGAGGAGCAAAGTGTGTCTCGTGCATATAGCCTGTCATCAAGAGACTAATTCATTCACAGAGAAAGCTCTTGAACTCTTGGCTGAGCTCCGATTACACATCCCAGGTACTATACTGAGGGATGCCAGTTCAAAGTGGTCGTACGGACATCAAATGTTACTCCGCTGAAGGCGTCAGGATCAAAATTCAAGTATTCACATGGTACATATATCTTTCAGTGCATCTGCAGCTCGGATCACACCATGGGTCATCAGCCAGCCACTGCGAGACAGATGCCATATGAAAACGTGGGGTGTGATGCATTCATCAAGATGACTGTGACATACGATGTAGAAAGTATGGTCTTCTGTAGATTTGCAAATAGCAGCATGCCTAACATGAAAGAATACAGCGAAAAATGTCCTCGTCATAAATGAACTCACAGGAATATTTGCTCACACGGTGAAGTGTACAGCAACCAAGTGAATGTCACGAAATCCTCGCCTGCCTCTACACCCTGACATCTGCATATATTCACGTGAACTGCTGAAGAACCATGTTCCTGCAGCATCCGCATACACCCAGGTCAACACATGGTCAAAGGTCCACCGGCCTCCGATCAAAGCGGCCTTCGACAAGCACCATCGCTTCGTGTATCTGCCTCATGATACTTCCTCGATCTACCACAGTCTAGCCACCAAGACGGGTGTACCGCAGCACTCCCTGGCACATGAGAACATTGACATCTGGTTTCGCTCTAAGAATCCAGCACCACCTGATCCCCGCCTCACTGAGTCATGCCTGTTCTATTAGCCCTTCGTTGAGGGCATCTCCGATCACTTTGTACTTATCATCACAACTCCACGGCAACGTTCTACAGCACGGGAACATGGTCACAAGAAGCATCTTCTCATGGATCTCACCTTTGGCTTCTCGTCAGCTCGTGCTAATGTCTGGATTCTGATGGCTATTGATCACAATAAGAAGGGAATACCAGTGGCCTACATTGTGTTCTCTGCGAAGGAGGAGACCTCATCACGAGGTGTTCATGCTGACTACAACACAGAGCTTCTACGGTCTTTACTGGGGCATTGGATTCAAGGCATGGGATTCCACACATCTGGCGAGAATTTGCACCCCTAATTGGCAGTAGTGACAATGACACTATCGAGCGCTCAGTGATGACAACACACTGGCCTGATATCTTCCTTATCTTGTGCCTGTACCATACCTGGCAGTCTTGGCGATCAGGCTTAAATCGCTGCCTGGCTGGAATACCGAAAGGCGAGCATCGCCAAGGAGTCCGTTCACGGCTCGCTCAGCTATGCATGCGACTGTATGGTCTCGCACGCAATCAACACCATGTGAAAGACTGACAGGCCATTGTGTAGAATCAAAGAGATCATTGACTACAATATCGCAAAGGCTGCCTACGAAGAAGAGATTGCATACTTCAAATCCCTTGGACACCATCGAAGTGACATCGACAAGAAAAAATCCATCGGTGGCCTCAAATTTCTCAATTATCTGTCCTCATACTTGGCAACATATGAGTATTGGCTCCAGTGGTCTCGCGCAGGAGTGATCAAGGCGCAGGAATTCTCAGTGTTCCTGCTGAAGGCGTGCCGAGGACCACCAACCACCTAGAATCTCATAATAACCACCTGAAGGGCGACTACTTCCAAGATCACAAGCACGGAGGTCGGCTGTCACGCATCAATGTGTGGATATTTATTCCTATCACACAGGTCATTCTCGACTTCTTTGCACGATCGACAACATGGACCAATTCCGTGATCACTACGTTTACCTCGTACAGCTCGAGGCACGCTCAGAAGTTCCTGAATATGCGGCGAGGACCGGTTTAAAATCTAGTGACGAAATCATCGCTTCTCCACAAGATGGACTCTCACATGCTGATTATGAAACTCGCTTGCTACAGACAATGCTCACAGATGACTCTGAGGCTGATGATGCTACCGAGACTGAGCCAGATACCTCTTCGACACCTGAAGATGCCGCGGTGGTGCTAGAGAGACAGGGATCTCACGATCTACAAGAGGACATAGCCATGGACATATCTCAAATACTCCCTGACCTGCCTACTAACAAACTCTTGGCTCCTGGCTCAAGCTTGTCATCTCCCGGAGTTGAAACTCCATCTGAAAGTGCTTCAGATTCGTCCATCTCATCTAATGTTCTTGATGGCCTTTGCTCGCTTACTATGGACTTATCACCGGCAGTCAGCAGAAGGTCTCCCATGCATGGTCAACGCATCAGCAGCACCTCTCGCCATGCTAACGAGAGAGTAATTCGAATGCAGGAGCTACTCCAGGCTACAGATCGTGTGCTGATCTTATCACACGCCTACAAGCACTTGGCCAACCGAAGAAACACTGATGCCTTTTGTCAGTCCCTACATCGACACAGCTCTCTCGCATTCATCCACTGTCAGTCGCTATGTCAGCACAGCTCCCTCGCGAACATCCACTGTTAGTGCATCAACCCCAGGTGATGGTGAAGCTGAACATCGGATGTCGGGACATCCCGGTAACAAGATGCGGACCTCAGAGTTAACATACGGCATTGCCTTGCCAACGGCATCACCGTCATCATCTTATCATACACTGGGGGAGGCCTACACAGATGATGGTGTCTTGGCCAGGAGTGTTGTGCCAGGTGTGACTTCACAGTAGGCTTCTGCTCAGGCTGACAGTCACACAGTTCCCGGGAATCTAGATGCTGTAGCGAGTACAGTGCACAAACTAGTGCCATTCGAGAAGCAGTGCAAGGAGAAACAGAAGCCTTCATATAATCAACGTTAGAAGCAGTTCATGGAGGGAGGTATCACGGTAGAGGTCGTGAAATAAATTGACGCGTAGATAAACCCGATAATTACAAGCTAATGTAGATGACACGATGACAACGGTGTAGCTTTGTTGCGAATAGTAGCTGCAACACAGCACCGTGAGCAAAGGGGTCTGGGAAATGCAATTTCTCCCAGATAAGGGGGTCCGGGGAACGCCTGGCGTTCTGACGCTGCGCGCGTTGCAGAAATCCTTACGATGGATATCGGCGCGAGAGGTATGGTTGTGAGATGATGTAGTGGTGCAAAATATATGTGGGAAAGTTTGTGTCAACGATGCTTCATGAGTGTGGGTTCATCTTCCCCTAGCGGGTCATTCACCCACACAGTGCAAGATTCCTGCAAGGCCCATCTCATGCCTGAGCAGGCATGGCCACGACATTTCCAGGCTTAGCTTATAGCTCACCAACACAGGACCAGCCCATTTCTCGATCTTTGTCTTCTCTGTCTTAGTCTGAATGAACCAAAACTGTATGCCGACGTGGAACAATGAATGCGCAACATTGGCGTCGTTCATGAAAGCACCTCGTACAGGCAAAATATCCCAATCGGGTTTCCTGCAGAGAGTTGGCATCTCCAGCCGACTGACAATGACAGTGTAATAGTTGACAAACCCCCACAGCTTGAGTGTGAGGCATTGCATGTGTGCCCCGAGTGCAATCACATTGGTGCAAGTCATCAGCAGGAGGTGAAGATGGTCCAGACACTGACTTAGCATTAGTATGAGTTGCTGGACGGGTTTCATCTTCTTCGAAGTTGCTCTGCCAAGCTGGTGAGCAAAATTGTCCATCACCCGCAGTGCTGCCTCAGCCAGTGCGTTGAACTTCTCCTCCATCAGAAAGCCCAGATCGGGTATACTGCAGGTCGAATCCACCTTCCACTCCCATAACCTGATCTTGTCCCACAGAACCATCGCATCTGCCTCCAACACAGCAGCCATACCTGGTATACACATGTGATGTATGACCTTCCAGTCGAACATCTGCGGCCACCTCGAATACTCCTGGGGACCCCAACGTCCATCCTGCCATGTCGCAATCTGCTTGTCAAGTACTGCTGAGAATTCGGGTATGTAGCTCACATTCAGCGTGGTTATGACACTGTCATCACGCAATGGAAACTCCGTGGCCAAAAGATCATCAAAAGGTGAAACTTCATCCACCCCTGTTTCACTTGATCAGAGAGAGCTTGAACATTGTAAAAGTATTTGGCTACCCATTAAAAGCATCGATCCACCAGTGATCACCTGGTGACAGCCCATTCAGTCATGTTTGTGAACTGGACTCCCATTTACCCTGACATTGTCATGGACTGGACAGCCAGCGGACATCAGCCCATCGGTCTGTGTAAGGAGTTGTAAGCGATCAGCTCATGGTGACGAAGGGAATGCTGGAGCGATGGGCCCACCATCATAGGAGTATTTTTGAGTGATCGGCCCACTGTCATGGTGCTACTATTATACAGGCATGGGCCCACCGCCACAGTGATAGTTCTGAGTGATCGGCCCACCACCATAGGTATATTTCTGAGTGATCGGCCCACCGCCATAGGTATATTTCTGAGCCCATAGGCATGGGTCGCCTGAAATATCTGACTAGCCCGGGTATAGCTGAGTTACTTGCCATGCCCTAGGTTGTCAACTGGGCTTGTATCATGTCCGTGTCATCTTGGTGGAGCATGGGTGGGTGAAGGAACATACTGGGTGATTCATTAGGGGGTAGCATAGGTGGATGTATGAAACATGGAGATTGGTCGGGGGGAAGCATGGGCAGATGCCACGCCTGGTTGCCTGAGCCACGAAGTAGACCATCGAAGTGAACAGATTGTACCGAAGTCAACCGAAGAGCATGGAGTAGATGAGGATGCAGATGTGTACAAATCAGCATACGAGCGAAGGACACCACAGAAGAAGGGGGCTCTGACACCGAGTCATTGCTCATGTGGCACCTCTTGCTCAGACCCATTGGCCCAATATCATGGGGAAAGCTCTGACCCATCGGCTTACCACCATAGGTGTAGTTCTCAGTGATCAGTTCATCACCATGGGCATATTTTTCAGTGATTGGTCCATCGCCTAACAGGGCAATGATGGAGCTAGCACTGGCCAATAATTTCCACGTAATCCACCCATCATTCCCTCCCATTCTGGTTAGCTCACTATCAGCTCTCCTTACAGTATGACACTCTCTCCCACTGTGTGAAGGGTTGGCAAACTGTGGCGAATAAACTTCACCATCTGAACATGGAGTTCAGAATGACTTCACCAAACACTCCGAACTGGCATCGGCATTTCGAGACATGCATCAGATACAATTGGGAATGTGCCCTTCTGGGTAGAGTATGTGGTGACAAATGGCACTCCTTTCCACTGTGAGTAGGGTTGGTGAACTGTGGCGGATATCACTCGCCATCTGAACATGCAGTCCAGAATGACTTCGCCAAACTCTCCCATGTGACATCAACTTTTGAGACATGCATGAGATACCATTGGGGATGTGCCCTTCTGAGGAGAGTATGTGGCGACTATGTTTTGCCTTACCACACCAGGTACATTACCCAGGTTCAAAAACATGACAACCTTACATTCGACACACTACAGCACGGACACCTGGCATTGGGTGATTACATTCCTAACTCACGCAGCTGCTGCGTCGCATCCTGCAACTCTTCCAGCACCACATCCAGGTTCTGATCCATCCTCTCCTGCAACCAACTAGTGAGGTGCACAACATGAACATGCAGCTGTTCAAGCTGCACCAGTGTAGACTCAGAGATGGTGTACACCTTCTCCTAAGTTCTCAAGGTTCAGCAAGACTGGAAGATGCTAAAATGTACCACTCACCCAGAGATTACCAAATTTGTACCACCAGGCCTTTATAGGGCTCCCCGCCGGCCCAACCTGATGATTCCATTTCCACCAGTAGTCGGGTGAATTTTCGAGTAGGTTCTTAGGACAAGGAATGAGGGTGGTGGGGTGTGGAATCACCTTGATGTCAATGCTGATGAGGTGCAGAACTTCACGATTGAAAGTGCAGATGGTGAGGACACTGGCGATAACTCCATCATGGTCAATATGGTCAGCATGACCCGCCAATGCGAGGTCGCCACAGATACCCCTAATGGTGAACTGCACAGGACTCAGCAGGGTCAGGCAATATCAGCAAGAAAGGTGTATCATCTCCCGGGGCAAGCCTTCCTCCCAACAGACCTCAGTGAAGTGATCTGGCTCAGGCTCCAGTGCCAGAACAGCTTCTTGGATCCTCCAAGTGTAGACTTCCAACTGCAACCTCCCTCTGGAGAACAGGCAGGGGTGTGCATTGGATGTTAAAGACTGAGCAGATATGATGGTGAGTGGATGAGCCAAGGTTGATATCTGATTGACCTTATTTGATGTCTGATGTCATGCGATTGGAGAGCACATGCCGAGATGAAGCCCTTAGTCGAGGATGGAGGTCACTTCACCAAATGTGATATTGGTGAGTAGGAATTACATACATGATGATCACTACACTGATATAGCAAACATGAATATGCATACACCCCAGTGAACCCTGACTCAAAGCGCATTTGCATGGTCCACCATTTCATCCTCAATGTCCAGGGCGAGGATGTGGCTTCAGTGGCATACTCCTTCTGCCATGCCTCAAGGACCTCCTCATCTGTGGATGCAGATAAAGCTTCAAAGGACTCCTTGCTTCGTGGGAAGCCCAGGAGCATGCGTTTCCACTTCGTCATCAAGTTTGGCACTGTAGGCAGCATAAAGCAGGTGGCAAATAGGGAAGGAGGAACCAGGCTCACCCATGCGAGTCGTCTTCTTCCAGTTGGAGTCATTCATGTGATCGTCAAGGACTTCTTGGCGGTGAGCTCCGGTCATGCCCCTGGTACTGCCTGAGACCTCGTTTGTCGGCACCCACAGGGTCTCGATGACCTCGCCATCGACCATACCAGTGCCAACTATAAAGTTGGGTGAGAACCATTGAAAGCAGCAATCTTGGTGTCCGTGCACATGAAACAAGCCAATGCCTTGGTCTATCTTGAGCTCAAAGAGCATCCTCAGATAGGTGCTGTGGCGGAATTGTTTGCAGACATGGACGCCATACTGGCACATGATGTCATATATGATGAGGATGAGGGTGATACCAGTGAGGGTCAGGAGTGCATTGCTGAGAGAGTAATCCATATTCATTTGTCTGCAGAGGGTGCATCGGTGAGAATGGATCATAACAAGAGACATATGCAAACCTTTCTCCCTTCTGGAAATTGACGACAGTATGAGGGATGAAGAAACCATGTCTGGTGCAAGCAGTGGCCCCGATTCCTGTGGCATCGAGGTTGGCACGATCCACATTGGCCTGATTGACAGTGCGGTGCTCGTGACAAGTGGAGCGCTGGTGGGCTTAGGAGTCAAGGGCAGAAGAAAAATGTGCAGCCAGACATGCACCTGATGCGACTCCATGGCCACCGCCAGATGAGCCTTGTAATCCTCTTGGAAGACCATGAATGCCTGGCCATCACTGAGGGTGATGTCCTCCTCAAAGTGCTTCATCTTCATGTGCTTTGCACTGAAATTGCCATCCATGATGAAGCCGCATTTGAACTTCCACTAGACTGGATCCGCTTGCCAATTGAAAGGCAGGTTGAGCCCAGGCTGGGGACAGGTGGGACAAAAGATGGTGAGGCCATCCTTCTCCACAGGATGGAGGGCATCGTGTGAGAAGCTGTGCCACTTGCAATATTTGAGTTGGCGCCATTGGCAGGACACTCACATCAGCTCACGATAACGGTCCTGGCGAGGAACTGGCATGAACAGTTGGACCATGGGAATGCATGTGAACACTTATGGGAATGGTGCCAGGAAAGGCATTGCTCGTGACCCATTTGAGCTTGCTGTAGTAGTTCAATGCTGCCATCTTGCACTCCTTGTTCTCCAGAAGGAAATCGTCAAGAATGGCGAATGTGAAGGCGGTATGGGGATCCTTGATGGCACCAGGGTAAAGTCCCATTTGAAGAAGCTGCATGTCACGCTCCACCCCCATCTCACACTGGCACCAGTCAATGCCGATATGGTGAATGCCAGAGATGTTGACAATGACCATGATGCGATTCCCATAACTATCACGGCGAGGTGGCCAGGAGAGCACTGGTGGCACATCTTCCTCTCAAGTGGAATCGGAAGCATCGTCGGTTTGCCTTGCTTCACCATCAAGGGCACCTGCCAGTAGTGCAAAGTTGAATGGAACCTCGCCATCATGTGCATTTAGGTCTTCATTGGAGGCATTCCAGAAATTGGACCTCGGGGCCACCACCGGTGCAGGGTTGTTATGTGCTGTGAAGGCACCCAGAGGGCAGGGATCTCTGTCATGGCCCAAATGGATGCAGATGCCGACCCGATACAGTGATGCCAGCTCAAAATACTGACCCTGCCAATGCTCTATCCGATGAAAAGGAGCACACCGATGGCTGTTACGACAGCAGTCGGTACAGGTGAGTGGTCTGCCCATACAGTTCAGGCATCGCCACTGTCCCTCACCAACCTTGCATTTTGCACAGTTTCTGGGCTCAGGTGGGGCTTCCATCTCGACAATGGCATGAAGATAGTCATCACAATGGGGTATCCAGTCCCTCATGAAGTCATTCTGGGTCTATCGTGCATGGTCAGACCATCAGATGGTCATGGCGGGAGTGCCCACCTTTGTCTTTTGAGCCGCCGGATCCAGCTGAATTGGTACACCTATGTTGCCCAGGACATCACCATTATCCAAGTTAAACAAGGAGCCTGAAGCAGGAGCCTTTGATGGACTTTTCAAAGGTGATGGGGCATTTGAACCCATGGGCATGGGCAAAGGTACATCCACATAGCGCACTCCCCTAGTGGTCTGCTTAGCTACCTTGGTCACAAACTCAACCTCATCATCTAGGTCTACAACGAGCCTGCTTTTGTTGCATCTGCTCATGGTTCAGATCAGTGGGGAGTCATATTCCAAATCCATTGATGAGCATTGTGTCCCTATCGTACAACACGTGCAAATCACACATGGCCTTGCTGCCCACCAGACTACCCATCAAGAATGTGGTTACAAATGGCTGCAATGCCTGGGCCCTATCACCTTGTGGTCTCTTTAGGCACCATATCGGCGTTATGGAGATAAGGATGCCATGTTCACAAGAGGTCCGCCAATCATATGTCACCCTCAGTGCTAACTTTACATTGACTCGGAGTAGCATAATTTACAAATGGGAAACTTGCACTTGCACCGCGTGCTTGCCAACACTGCCACCATCTGCCCCACTAGCACTCACAACTTCTTGACTGAATACATTTCACCACCACCTCCGCCAACTTCGAGGTCCGCCAACCATATGCTGCCATCAGTGATAACTACACCTTGAGCTGAACACTGTCGAGATGTGAAATGCACTCATACCGCGCGCTCGCCAGCGCCACCGCCATCACCGCTGCCAACCTTCAGCTAGCATTCGGAACTTCTCGACTCCATACATTTCGCCATCACCTCTGCCAACTTTGTCCTGCCAATGAAGCTGCCATCGACACTCTCCATCCCCTGCATAGTGTTCTCGTCACCATCAGTCTTTAGCATGATGTCCCTCTAATAAGCGAGCCAGTTAGGACCTGTTCTGAGTTAGAAATGCAGACTCGGTGATGAACTGTGCACATGCCAATGTGTGAGGTGTAATATGAAGCTTGCATCCAGTGGGGCACCGGAATGCCCAGCCTGTTCTGGATGCCCTCTCGCATGAAGTATGCATAGACGAGCCTTTCGCCATCTGCTCGAGTGACACCATGATGAATCGCCTTTCCGCAGAAGGCTACAACAGTTCCAGGACTATAATCGATGGCGACATGCATGGCGGGGAAGTTCAACCACGTGCAAGTGTAGTTGCCCAACATCGCCAACAGGTCATAGAAGGTGTATCTTGTCTTGCTATCTCGGTGTAAAGGGGTTTCCCGGTTGGCGATCACCTGGAGCACATTGAATGGTGACGACCAGTTCAGTGTCATCTCTCGCAATTCTGGATCTTGCTGAATCAAACCCAAGCACTGGCGTCCTGCAGCATATAGTGTTGGGTGAACGACGGCCAGGATGGCACCCCGCAATGTGGAGGAGTCATGAATATCATGCAGCCAACTTCTTCCGCCCTCAAGCTTCAGGCTGGCGGAGGTCTCCAGCCTCCCAGACTCCATATGCTGCAAAGCCTGTTCAGATGCAAGGCAAATGGTGTGGCGAGGAGACCCACCTCTCTTACTTGTTGGAACCAACCTGGCGAGAGACACAAGGAGCCCGCTGGGAATTGGGCACACTCCTCAGGAGGCAAGAAGTACAACGGGTTGTGTCGCCAACTGGCGGTGGTGCTGGAAGGCTTACTGGCTGCTATTGCTGGGTGTAGGGCCCTGGTCGCTTGGAGCATCTTCGTCTGACAAATTTGTCAGATCACAGCGCAAGGCTGGGCAAGCCACTCACCTGGCAGTCTGATATCAACACTCTTGGAAGTATCCAAGCCAAGATGCGTCCGTGCATGTCACGAGGGTGGCGGCTGGTCTATGCGTATTTCGCTCTCACCAAATGGAGGAGGCCACTTCAGTTTCAGTTCTGCCTCGAGGACTTCATTCTGCCCCGTGAGCTGAATCGAAAGGCTGTCACAATATCTATCAATGTCCCACTGCAGCCTTACTATTACAATGGCATGATCAGTGTGATCAGACCTGCGGCAAGACTAATGACTATCAGGATTACGGATGACCTTCACAAGAGCATCTGCAATGCCATTGCACTCCAATAGGAGGGCAGATGGCATGGACGGAGACACTTCTATGGATGGTGCAGAATGGGCTGCATGAGTGGCCAGATGCAGCTTCCAGCGGAACATGAGCTCCAAGACTCCTGCTATCTGATCGGTCAGTGGCATGGGTGACAGATCGCTCATCTTGATGCTGTCTGCCAATTAATGGGACGATTACAGCATGCATTGGTTGAAGAAATGCACAGGTGTATGGCAGGCTCAGGCGGTTGGCTTGCAGATGCAGGGGAGAATGTAGGAGGGGCCAGAATGGCAAAGCACAGTATGCATTCATCTGCCTGCATGTTGCTTGCAAGCACATCCCTTGCACATCTCACATGTTCATCATGCCACTGAGCCGGACTTGATGTCACCATGCTGGATCACGGGCCGGGTGGTCTGCCATGTCTGGGCCCTTCGTCACTGCCATCTAATTGGCCGAGGCTAACTCCGAGGAAGCCCTTTATCCCACAGATTGGCATGCAGATGATCATTAGATTGCCTCCGCCCAGCATTCACGAGATCATCTTTGTCAGTTATGAAAGATAATCTTTTCTATCAATAAGTAGCAAATTTTCATAAGAATTGCTACTTTTAAGTAGATTTATTTGTAGGTGCATAGATTAACTCAGGATAATTGTAATATAATCTGAGGATAATCTTCTGGATAATCTGAGAATAATCTGAAGATTAGCAATAAAATACAATTTTAACTTTGACACTAGCCAGGATTGAACCCTGGACCTTAGGTTGATTTTATAGAATATAATTTCAAGTGACACTTTAGACCACTTGACCATTAGGCCATACATCACAACTATCTTATATTAAATTAGACATCTTTTTCTTGAAAAAGACTTAGCCAAATTCTGTCTATTAGAAAGAGTAAGTAAAAGACACTTGACTTTTATTATAGATAGACAAGACTTATAGACAAACAGTACTCTGCATCTTATTATAGTCTTGTTCTACAGCTTACAGTTTTTGTAAACTATCATGCAGTACTATAGAGTATCTTAATATAGTCATCTATAATATATAACAAGTTATTGAGAGACAGTATTTTATTTGTTCATTTTAGGCTTATACTCTAGAGTCTATTATATTATAGACTGAGCACTTATATATACAAGATCTTTATAGCTATCTTCTAATTGTATAGCAAAGTTCTGTTTTGCTGAAGTAACTGTAGAAACATATATTCTATTAATTACATATTGTACTACATTATATGAAGGCTGCAAGCATTAGAAAAGACTATAAGACTCAGAGTAATGTTTGTTTATAAGTCTTGTCTATCTATAATAAAAGTCAAGTGTTTTTTACTTACTCTTTTCTAATAGACAGAATTTGGCTAAGTCTTTTTCAAGAAAAAGATGTCTAATTTAATATAAGGTAGTTTTGATGTATGGCCTAATGGTCGAGTGGTCTAAAGTGTCACTTGGAATTATATTCTATAAAATCAACCTAAGGTCCAGGGTTCAATCCTGGCTAGTGTCAAAGTTAAAATTGTATTTTATTGCTAATCTTCAGATTATTCTCAGATTATTCAGAAGATTATCCTCAGATTATCTGGAAGATTATATTAAGATTATTCTAAATTAATCTATGCACCTACAGATAAGTCTACTTAAAAGTAGCAATTCTCATGAAAATTTGCTACTTATTGATAGAAAAGATTATCTTTCATAACCGACATCACTGACGAGATAGAGTTGGCATGGTGTGCTCTGCCACAGAAGCGGCGTTCAACATTGCCTTTCACCAGACATGAATGCTAGTGCATACCTACTATCACCTCCCACCACTGTGAAAATACACATACAATGCTTCAGCAGTCACCACACACCATAGAAATGAGGGTAATTGGTGTAAGCCCAAATGGGCCATCAGCACGTGCATGTTGAGTTGTGGGCGGCCGACGAGGAAATGGACAGAGCACTGCCCGTTGAACTATCGACCCCCTTCACTGCCCCAACACAAAAATCTCATCCTTGACATCGAGAAAGCATGCCGGCGAGATTTGTAATTTTGATGGAGCATCAGCCCATACTCTCTGAGAAGCTGCAGTCTTATGACATGGCAGATGCCAAGGGTCGCAAGACTCTGGTTCTGAGCTTACGCCAGAAGCTGAAGACACAGTTTGTCGACACATCAAATTATGATGACATCATTGTGGAAACTGTGAGCAGTGTTTCATGTCTGTGAGGTCCCCACTAACTCTCACCACAGAAAATCCGAGAGTGGCTCAATAACCATGCCCGCCATGCGCAGGAGAAAGCGACAAAAAAGTGTATGCATGTTTCTGGCAAGCCCAATGTCTTCAAGGTGTGGGATGCGCTGGAGAGGGACAAGGTGACTGAGGCCATGAGAGCACTCATGACAGAAAAGGGTTGCAATGCCTTCAAGGTGTGAAGAGTTGCACAGAGTGCCGAATGAGCACAACTGTCCGAGGAGGAGCAGAAGGTGTATGAGAAAAAGAAGCGGGAGAGATGGCTGAAGGTGGATGATAAGATGGCAGAATGGCACTCCATACCTCCTGTCACGTAGCATAAGGCAAATCCTGACCTAAGACAGGCTAAGGGAGCAGCGAATGATGCAATATCTGAAGAAGTTCGCCAAGACTATGTGGGACACCATGGGCATTCACATGGCATTCATGCTAGCATATCCGAAGGAAGCGGGGAGTCTGAAGGTAGAGATGTGAGCATAGACCATCCGACTGTCACCATCTGCTAACCCCGAGTGAAGGGTGGAGGTCAACCACGCCATCACCAATGGAACTCCATTCGGGACCTATCCTGGGTGGCTGTGTGCTTACCAGCCTCTAGCAAAGGTGTTCTCTGAGTGGGCCAAAGGCGAATACGGTAAGAAGACCTCAGTTGCATTGTCGCTGGCACACTGACCTGATTCCTTAGGTGCGACTGAGACTACGGTGATGGTGAAGAAGACACCTGCTGATTGCATGCGGGTCATGGACAAGATTCAGTTGATGGCCAATGGTTTTCCTCTGCTCTCATCGGTGCTCGAAGGTATGGCGGAGCGCCTCTTAAGGTGATGAAGGTACAAGTTTGAGACTTCATGAATCATCACTCGGTATGACACTCCCACTGGGTGTTGAGAGATGCTGACCAGTTTACAGCATTGGCGAAGGGTGTTCGAACTGCAAGTCACCATGGGCGAAGCTGAACAGCATAGATGACATCAATGAGGTTATTCCAGTGGAGATGCTACCTGAGAACTTTCAGTGGATGGATCCTGCAAAGTTGACAAGTGTTCCCATTCGTGCCCTCCTTGATCACTGGTGGGCATGCCAAGAGGAACATGGACCTGAGCAGACCATGCGATTCACCCAGTACTTCGACAAGGATGGCGAAGCTGCTCCCACAAGTATGATCCTCTTCCTCCACTTGACAGATCAGCACAGGCATTAGAAGAAGGATCAAAGGCGAGGTCAAGAAGCACTCACACGAAGAAGGCGGGAAGGTGAAGAAGAAGGGTAAACCTGTGCGCAAGGTCACAGGAAAGCGGCATCGAAGGCGACAAAGGGCAAAGCTGCCCTGGCAGAGCCAAAGGCGGTGGCGTAAATGCAAGACAAAAGATGCATACGACTTGGAAGGCGATGCCAGAAGCAGCCATGACTCTGATCGGAGTTCGCCAGATATACCCAGCATGGCTTCCGAAGAAGATACTGCCAGCGATGAAGATTCAGGGGATGGCGAGAGCATGATTGCGAAGAAAGCGAAGGGCAAGGCAGTCACCACCACCAATGGATGTAAGGCTAACAATGGCGGTGCACCTCAGCGGCGGTAGTGATGGTGCCAAGATGAAGGAAGCGAGGTCTCCAAGACCTTCCTCTGGGCGCACTGCACAGATTTGACATGGAGGAGACTGATGAAGCATCGAATGAACTGGAGCCCAGTACAAAGGAGCTGAGGCTTGAGCTTCAGGCCGAGCCCCACATCTCACTGGCGGGAGTACTGTGGGAGTACTGTGCCCCACCTCGTCAAAAGGAGAGCGTGTTTCGCCACCCTTTCTGTCGAACCATGATACCAGGATATGCTGAAGCAAGTCAAGATTGCGACTGTGGTGAGCTCCTTTAGTGGGGATTCATAGCCATCATTGATCATCCGTCATATAGCCCCAGGTGTATCGTTTCGCCAGGTATGATCCAATTCCCTGGAGCGAATGGTCATATGGCCAGCGCTACCTCCCGCCGTCATTTCATGTGGTGGACAACTTTGACATCGTCGAGAACTGGTTGGGTGACAAACCATGGCTGACAAAATATCGGTTCTTACATGCACAGGGCATACAACAATCTGCACTCATGATTGGTATGGCACTGAGGACCTCACATGATCTCAGTTCATTGAGGAGGCGAACCGGCGAACCTTCCCGACTCGTGGCGAACTCGGCGATCTCATTTGACTCAGTAGAGCAGCTGCTTCACTGTTGCGAGATCATTACCTTGGACATGGTGGAAGGAGCGTCACCCATGCCATGGTGAAGCCAGTGAGCAAGCCTGCCATATGCGGTGCCTCTCAAGGTGGCGATGGCCTTGGGGGCCAGGAGGAGCAGGAAGGTGATGCCTCTGCAGAACTCACGATGGTGCTGCTACGCTGCCAAAGTTCACAAGGCTCACCAGCCTGCCACCATGGCCGACAACCCAATCATTCCAAGTGGAGAGATGAAGGGCGAGCCAGGAGACCAGTGGCGGGGCCTCTGATGATGGTGAAGAGGATGATGTGCATGCATCCGTACCTAGCAGTGGTGCTGAATGACCACCACTGCCTCCGTTTATACCCAAGACGAGGAAGGCAGCAGTCACAGAAGGCCGTCCATCAGGTCAAGCCAAAGCGCTCCAGGGAAGGTCGATCACCGATGCCCTTCAGAGTAATATCCCCAGCAGGATCACTCGCAGTCAGCACAGCCCATTCAGTCATGTTTGTGAACTGGACTCTCATTTACCCTGACATTGTCATGAACTGGACTGCCAGCGGACGTTGGCCCATCGGTCTGTGTAAGGAGCTGTCAGCGATCGGCTCATGGCAATGAAGGGAAGGCTGGAGCGATGGGCCCACCGCCATAGGTATATTTCTGAGCGATCGGCCCACTGCCAGGGGGCTATTATACAGCCATCGGCCCACTGCCATAGGTAGTGTTCTGAGCGATAGGCCCACCGTCATAGGTAGTGTTCTGAGCGATGGGCCCACTGCCATAGGTAGTTCTGAGCCATTGGCCCACCGCCATGGGGCTATTATACAGCCATCGGCCCACCGCCAGAGATATATTTCTGAGCGATCGGCCCACTGCCAGAGGGCTATTATACAGCCATCAGCCCACCGCCATAGGTAGTGTTCTGAGTGATGGGCCCACCATCATAGGCAGTGTTCTGAGCGATGGGCCCACTGCCATAGGTAGTGTTCTCAGCCATTGGCCCACTGCCATAGGTATATTTCTGAGTGATCGGCCCACCGTCACGGGGCTATTATACAGCCATCGTCCCACCGCCATAGGTAGTATTCTGAGCGATGGGCCCACCGTCATAGGTAGTGTTCTGAGCCATCGGCCCACCGCCATAGGTAGTGTTCTGAGCGATGGGCCCACCGTCATAGGTAGTGTTCTGAGCCATCGGCCCACCGCCATAGGTAGTGTTCTGAGCGATGGGCCCACCACCATAGGTAGTGTTCTGAGCCATCGGCCCACCGCCATAGGAGCCATTCTGAGCGATGGGCCCACCACCATAGGTGTATTTCTGAGCCATCGACTGACCACGAATGCTGCTATTATACAGCCATCGGCCCACTGCCATAGGTAGTGTTCTGAGCGATGGGCCCACCACCATAGGTGTATTTCTGAGCCATCGGCTGACTGCCACGCTGCTATTATACAGCCATCGACCCACCGTCACCGTGGTAGTACTGAGTGATGGGCCCAGTGCCACTAGTTTAGACTTCCTAGGTATATGGTGAGCCATGGCTTTACATGCTGGTGATGGCGAGACTCAATTTGCCAAAAAGTCGCCAACCTGGCTCTCCTTCTCTGGCGAAGTTTGTTAAACTTGAAGGTCTGTCTGAAACTTGTAGAAGAGGACTTATAAAGTGCAGTGCCACCATTCTATAAGTTCCTAGTATATGGCAAGCTGTGACTTTACATCCTGGTAATGGTGTGACTCAACTAGTAAAAAACTCGCCATCCTGGCTTTCCTTCTTTGGTGAAGTTTATTAAACTTGGAGGACTCTGAAACTTGTAGAAGAGGACTTATAAAGTGCAGTGCCACCATTCTATGAGTTCCTAGTATATGGCAAGCCATGGCTTTACATTCTGGTGATGACGAGACTCAATTTGCCAAAAAGTCGCCAACCTGGCTCTCCTTCTCTGGCGAAGTTTGTTAAACTTGGAGGTCTGTCTGAAACTTGTAGAAGAGGACTTATAAAGTGCAGTGCCACCATTCTATAAGTTCCTAGTATATGGCGAGCCATGGCTTTACATTCTGGTGATGGCAAGACTCAATTTGCCAAAAAGTCGCCAACCTGGCTCTCCTTCTCTGGTAAAGTTTGGTAAACTTGGAGGTCTGTCTGAAACTTGTAGAAGAGGATTTATATGAGTTCCTGGTATATGGAGAGCCATGGGTTCACATTCTGGTAAAGGCGAGGCTCAACCAGTAAACACTCGCCAACCTGCCTCTCTGTCTCTGCAAAGTTCATTAAACATAAAGCACGGTCTGAAACTTGTAGTAGGGATTTATAAAGTGAAGTGCCACCATTCTATAAGTTCCTGGTATATGGAGAGCCATGGCCTCACATTCTGGTGAATGTGAGACTCAACCAGTAAAAAACTCAGCAATTTGACTCTCCTTTTTTAGCAAAGTTCATAAAACTTGGAGCATATCTGGAATTCATAGTAGTTGATATATAAAGTAAAGCACCACCATTTCATGAGTTCCTGATAGACGTTGAGCCATGGCTTCACATCCTGACAATGGCTAAACTTAATCTGGTGATTCTTCACTAACCTGGTGGTTCTTCTCTGGTAAAGTTAATTCAACTTGAAGCACTGTCTGAAATTGATAACAGCTGTTGTATAAAGTGAAGGGCCACCATGTTATGAGTTCCTGACTGATAGCCAGCCATAGTTTCACACATAAAAATGCTAAACGACCAGCCGGCACTGCTTCTGTAATGAAGTCTGTATGCAATGGAGTATCATCTGAAACTTATGGCCAAAGTTATATACTGTGGAGTATGAACTGCAACTTGGAGTACCAATATCATATTGTGACTTAACAGATATTAATTCTCAATAACAATTAAGTGTAACTCTTTGGAAAGAGCTACACTTATGTTCATATGAAGTGTGTTTTGCTTCTCAGATAACTAAATGCCAGATATTTATTAGAAAATGACAGATATATCTTTTTCAAGACAACATGTAGTCAACCGTAATGTTAAGTGATTGGCAAGCTTTACTTCTTAAAAAACAGCAAAGTTCACTTCAGAAGAGTTAGCAATATTTCACTCCAAGCTCTATAGACTTCTTATAAGCTTGTCAAGAATCTATCTAGCTGTGATATAAGGTCTATATAATCATCATCATTTAATGTAGATAGAAAAATGTATTAAAGAAGAATCTCAAATGTGTGAAGAAAACACATATAGGAGCATTACGTTCATGTAGATGTATGTGCACTCAGAGACTAAAAAGGAAAGTGTGATTCCTTGACCAGTTCAGCAAGTCACGTGAAGTTCATTAAAGGTAGACAATATTGAATTCTTCACATAACACTAAGTGATTACAATCAAGACTAACCACAACTTCATATCTTGCATATAAAGTGTTGTACTTTATTACACATAGTATCATGCAGAGAAATGGTAAGTTGTATGCTGAACTTCTCAAAGTGTTCACAGATCATTAGAATGGCTGTGTGTATCTTGCTAAACTTCAAGAAGTAATGCAAGGCTTCTAATTTAGAGCATACAACTGCTGTTATAAGATTTAGTCACTCTTTCATGTTATATATATATAAGATTATCACAGCCAGTTAGCATGCTAACTTGTGAGTATATTTAGGATGATTAGATGTGGCTCACAACCAACTACGAAGTCATACAACACTGACATTGAACAGTAATGCAACTGCGGCTCTAAGTTTTGAAAGGCTTAGATACTTCACTTTATAATAAATAGCAGATTGTTAGCATTGAATCTCAGTGCATCCACACTTTGTACAAACATAGCCTGACATCAGCCAGAAGTCCATATAAAAGGACATCACAGTATATAGCCACTGCTACAACTTATAGTCAGTACTTCATATCATATGAAATTTATCAGTGTATGTGAAAAAAGAAGCATCAGGTTGCCAGTTACATTTTCACTGTGGCTCACCATCTATAAGGAACACACGAAATGCTGGCACCACTTGATATAACATTTACTGCAATTTTTAAACTGTGCTTCAGGTTATACAACCTTTACCAGAGAACAAGTGCCAGATTGGTCATTTTGTTCCTGGTTGGGTCTAGCTATTATCAGGATAAGAAGCTGTGGCTCACCATTGATCAGGAACTCAGAAAGTGATGGCACTTCACATTATGAAATGTCTACTATAAATTCCAGACAGTGCTTCAAGTCTGACTAACTTCACCACAGAAGAAGAGCCAGGTTAATGATGTGTTTATTGGTTGAGTCTAGCCATTATCAGGATATTAAGCCATAGCTCCCAACTACAAGAAACTCAAACAATGATGGTGCTTCACTTGATACCGCAGCTACTATCAATCCCAGACAGTCCTCCAAGTTTGACAAACTTTACTAGAGAAGGAGAGTCAGATTGCTGAGTTTTTTACTGGTCGAGTCTCACCTTTACCAGAATGTGAGGCCATGGCTCGCCATATACCAGGAACTCATAGAATGGTGGCACTTCACTATATAAATCCCTTACTACAAGTTTCAGACAGTGCTCCAAGTTTAACAAACTTCACCAAAGAAGGAGAGCCAGGATGGCGAGTTTTTTACTAGTTGAGTCACACCATTACCAGGATGTAAAGCCATGGCTCGCCATATACTAGAAACTCATAAAATAATGAAATTTGACTTTATAAATCCTCTGCTACAAGTTTCAGACAGTCCTCCAAGTTTAACAAACTTTGCCAGAGAAGGAGAGCCAGGTTGGCGACTTTTTGGCAAATTGAGTCTTGCGATCACCAGAAGGTAAAGCCATGGCTCGCCATATACTAGGAACTTATAGAATGGTGGCACTGCACTTTATAAGTCCTCTTCTACAAGTTTCAGACAGACCTCCAAGTTTAACAAACTTCGCCAGAGAAGGAGAGCCAGGTTGGCGACTTTTGGCAAATTGAGTCTCGTCATCACCAGAATGTAAAGCCATGGCTTGCCATATACTAGGAACTCATAGAATGGTGGCACTGCACTTTATAAGTCCTCTTCTACAAGTTTCAGAGTCCTCCAAGTTTAATAAACTTCACCAAAGAAGGAAAGCCAGGATGGCGAGTTTTTTACTAGTTGAGTCACACCATTACCAGGATGTAAAGTCACAGCTTGCCATATACTAGGAACTTATAGAATGGTGGCACTGCACTTTATAAGTCCTCTTCTACAAGTTTTAGACAGACCTCCAAGTTTAACAAACTTTGCCAGAGAAGGAGAGCCAGGTTGGCGACTTTTTGCAAATTGAGTCTCGCCATCACTAGAATGTAAAGCCATGGCTCACCATATACCCAGGAAGTCTAAAATGGTGGCACTGTACTTTATAAATTCTCTTCTCCAAGTTTCAGACAGTGCCCTAAGTTTAACAAACTTTGCCAAAGAAGGAGAGCCAGGATGGTGCGTTTTTTACTAGTTGAGTCACACCATTACCAGGATGTAAAGCCATGGCTCGCCATATACTAGAAACTTATAGAATGGTGGCACTGCACTTTATAAGTCCTCTTCTGCAAGTTTCAGACTGACCTCCAAGTTTAATAACTTAGCCAGAGAAGGAGAGCCAGGTTGGCGACTTTTTGGCAAATTGAGTCTCGCCATCACTAGAATGTAAAGTCATGGCTCGCCATATACTAGGAACTTATAGAATGGTGGCACTGCACTTTATAAGTCCTCTTCTACAAGTTTCAGACAGACCTCCCAGTTTAATAACTTCGCCAGAGAAGGAGAGCCAGGTTGGCGACTTTTTGGCAAATTGAGTCTCGCCATCACCAGAATATAAAGCCATGGTTTGCCATATATCAGGAACTCATAAAATGGTGGCACTGCACTCTATACGATAGCTTCAATAAGTTTCAGACAGGACTCCATGTTGTAAAAACTCCACCAGAGATGTAGTGTCAGGTTAGCGATTAGGTGAATTGCTGAGTGCAGGCACTGCCAGCATTATGATGGTAAACCAATCACTGACTAATAACATCTTGTTGGTGGGCCCACTGCTCAGAGGTACCCCTATGGTGGCGAGCCCATCGGTAAATAATAGCATCATGATGATGGGCCCACTGCTCAGACATACCCCTATGGTGGTGGGCCTGCTGCTCATTCATTGTATGTTGGTAGTGAGCCCATTGCTGAGAGAAACATGTCCTGGTGATTGTCTACCCCCTGGCCTGTGGCAGTAGGCCCATCTTTTATTTGATACTCTTGGAGATGGGCCCACTGCTCAGCTATTGTACTCTGGCTATTGGCCTATTGGTGGAGATAACATGCTCTGATGATGGCCAACCCTCTGACCTTTGGCAGTGAGCCCATCCTTCATCTTACACTCATGGTGATGGGCTCACTGCTCATTAATCATACTTTCACAGTGGGCCCATTGATGGCGATAACATGCTCTGGTGATGGCCAACACTCTGACCTTTGACTACTCTGGCAGTGGGCCCATTGCTCAGACAAATATGCTCTGGCATTGGCCAACCCTCTGACCTTTGGCGGTGGGCCAATTGCTGGCGGAAACATGTCCTGGTGATGACCTATCCCATGAGTGCTTGCAGTAAGACCCTCGCTGAGGTGCTTTGGCGATGGGCGATTGCTGGCGATAACATGCTCTGGCAATCGTCAACCCTCTAACCTTTGGCGGTGGGCCCATCGGTCATCTTACACTCTTGGCGATGGGCCCACTGCTCATTCATCATACTCTGGCGGTGGGCATATTGCTCAGAGAAACATGCTCTGGCGTTGGCCAACACTCCGACCTTTGGCAGTGGGCCCACTGCTCATTGATCACACTTTGGCAGTGGGCCCATTGATGGTGGTAACATGCTCTGGCAGTGGGCCCATTGATGGCAATAACATGCTCTGGCATCGGCCCACCTTCTGACCTGTGGAGGTGGGCCCATTGCTTAATGGTTACAACACTGTAATATGCCCTGCTAGTGGGCCGAGCACTGGGATAAGAACACTAGCAGTGGGCCCACTGCTGGTATCCCACACATGAAAGATATGGGCCCACTGCTGGTAGAGGTCAACATGGTGACGATGGGCCGACGTCCGCTGGCTGTCCAGTTCATGACAATGTCAGGGTAAATGGGAGTTCAGTTCAGGTAACATGACTGAAAGGTGTGGTCAGCGTCAAGTGATGGATGAGTCACCTGCCAAGAATACCCGCAGTTAGCATCCACTAGGAGCTGTGAAAGATTTGAAGAAGCTTCCTGATACAAAGCGGAAACGTCAACCAGCACATCCCGAACCCGATGGCGAAGACAGCTCTGGTGAAGACAATTCGCCACCTCGGAAGCATGGACGTGGTACTCGGGATGAGTTGGTAGTGGCCTCGCTGAGGAAGAAGAATGCGAGGGCCGAGGATTTGGATGATGGTAACAAGCCTCCCACAAAGTGAAGACGAGCTCTGCCTCAGACCCCGGAGGTCAAGGACAAGGGAGAAATCAAGCTGAAGCCAGTGCATCTGGGGAAAGCAGCCACCAAAGTGAAAGAGAGTGGCCAAGTTGGCACAGGTCGCAAGACCATGGTGGTGGCACCAGACCTTGACAATATAACTCCAGTTTAAAGTAGACTCGTAGGCTTCCACATTGTTTCACCTTCTATAATGAGACCCATGGATCTACATAGGCAAAGCCATGGAGGTGGTGGCGATGGCAAGGGGAGTGGGCAAGAACTTCAGCAGGCATTCAGTTCACTTGGAGTGGCGGTGGCGAATCGAGTGCATGGAGATTCCATGCTAGGTTAAAAAGCATGTATACCAATATTCTAATAGCTACACATTGTGGCTATCTGGGCGAAAGGCAGTGAAGACCATGGCAGAGTCGACCTTCTCTCTGAATGCGTCCAACAACTTCGCCATCAGCGAGGTTTCCTCTCTCGCTGTCGCCACCTCCTTCCCCACCTTCTTTGCTTCATCCAAAGTGGACATTGCCACTGCCATCGTATCGTCTTTGGCAAGCACCAATTCCTTCTCCAGCTTGCTCGCTTGAGCGATTGCCTCTGCCGCCAATGACCTGAGCTCCTTCTCCATGCTGTCTGACTGTGCCGCCTGGAGCTCCATCGAATGATGGAGGTCAGCCAATTCGCCCTACAGCTTCCCGACGTCCGCCTGGCTCAACGTCTGGTTCGCACCTTGCTCCAACCTGTTGACCTTCTCCTTGAGCTCTAGCAGGCAATGTCGCTTGGTGACAAGGTCTGCCACCACCAACTTCACACTCTCCTGCAGCTTGATGGTGACTGGCCTGCAAAACTCCTCCATTGCCAACTTGACCTCCTCGCGAATGCTCCGGACATTTTCTTGAAGTGCAGATGGCGAGTTGATTCGCTGGAGCACTGCTGTGATCTCTGCCTTGACGGTGTTGAGGTTCGCCATCCTCTTCTGGAATTGGACTTTCATCCCATCCTTGTGTGCCAGAAACTCCTGTTGCAACTCGACACAATTCACGCAGTCATCGTTGGATGACCGCGAGGTTTCTTTGCCACTGGGGGTGTCACCTTCATTCGATGGAGCAGGACTTCCTGTAGACACTTGCTGGATGTCGCGCAAGTGGGGTGCTGTATCTCTGGTTAGCGCTGCATGGATGCGACCCTGTGGTGGGCACACTCACCCTTGCTGGTCAGAGGCACTGCTCTGAGGCGATTCGCCTTCACGTCCTTTTTTGCCTCCGCCTCCTTCGCTGCCTTGCAGTCCAATGTGGGGCCCTTCTTTGCTGGCCTTCGCCCTCCATCGATGTGTCCCGCCTTCGCTAATGTGGATGACTTTGCTCCCTTCGATGCCTTGGATATCTCCAGGGAGAGCATCATCTCCTGTGCCACCTCAGCAGCTCCTGTGCTCGTCTCGTGGGACATCAGCAGTGAATGCTGCTGATCGTCGTGTGGCCGCTCCAAGGATGCGCACTGTTTCATGGTTACATCGACTCCAGCTGCGACAAAATGTCGTGCTTACCTGATCCTCTGACACCTCTGCCTGAAACTCTGGCACATCCTCTGGTTCATTGGCAACTGATGTCAGCATGCACTTGCTGCTGCTAGCTTGCAGCGGAGCGGCTGGCCCTGTTTGGAAGGCCATAGCCTGCACCGCCTCCATTGCCAGCCTGGCGGCTTCCTCCATGCCATCGCCTTCTGCCAGAGGCATCTTGGCTGCTGCCTTCTGAGCACTCACCTTTGTCTTCCTGGTGATCACAGGCACCATTGGGCCCGAGCGACCTCTCATTGCCACCCTTGTCATCTGCCCACCCTCCTTCACAACAGACTTCGCAGGTGGGACCTCATCCACCTCACGTACCAAGGTCTTGGTGACCTCGCCATCATCTTGCGCACCTGAGTTTTGCTCCTCACTGGCCTTGGCTTGGGTCCTGACTTCTTACCTTCGCCAAGTTTGACAACCGCACCAGACTTGGCAGGCACGCCAGACTTGGAGACCTCACCAGAGTTGGCGACCTTACCAGAGTTTGAGGGAGCCATGGCTCCAGTGGTGGTGGTGGACTTGGTGGCATGCTTGGACTTTGATGATTTCTCCCGAGGCCTCGCCTTTAGTGTTAGCTTCATCGGGCGTGGTGGTCACCTTCTTCTGCATCGTCGCCTCGACCTCCTCGCCACTCTTGACCTTGGAGCTGGATGCTGCAGCATTGTGCATCTTGGTCTTCTTCGGCTTGTGCTTCGATGCTCCCATGACCAGTGGTTCTGCACCGTCGGGCTCATCAGAGTCGACATTGACATCGTATGGAGGTGGCGGCGTCAGCAGTGGCTTGCCCTCTAACACTAGTGCTGTGCACATCTCTTGGAACTCACGCTGTGCAGTGTGTGAGTTTCCTCGCAGAGGCATGCCATCCCTGTTCCTCGGTGCGATGTTGCAACTGATGCCTCGTGCTGCACATTTGAGGCACCAACTGAAGTTGGCGGTGTTGAGCTTGCATGGCCACTCTTTCTCCTGGCAGCTGACGCAAGGGACAAGCTGCAGGAACATTAGCACAGGTCAATTTCTCACAAGATCGTTACTCACCGAATCCATTGCATGTGCCCACATAAAGTCAGACATGCGGGTGGACATCTTTTTCCACTTGTCCTTCTGTGACACTGTCACCTTCCCCTTCGCCATCCCCTTCCCCTTCCCCTTCCCCTTCCCCTTCCCCTTTGGTGCAACATGAGGCGTCGCCATCATCCTCATTGTCTGTTTGACAGGTTTGGCAGGGGCGTTCATCTTCGCAACACCAGTGTTAGAGTCCCCTGTGGTCTTGGCGGGTAGATTGGAAGGCGGTGCCGGAGTCTCATCTTCGCTTTCAATGAACTCCTTGCTCTTGTATTCCTTCGTCGCGCGCTTCTTCTTTGGCAGCTTGACGGTCGGTACTTCCTCTTCATCACTCGACTCCTTCGCCTTCCTCTTCCCGCTCTTCATGTGCACCTTCGAGCCCTTCACCTCGGTCTGCACCATCCTGTTCTGGGCACGCTGGGCTCGAGCAGAGGTGGTCGGGGCCTCACCTTTCTCCTTTGCGACCTCGATCGGCTTCATCCGCTTCGCCTTCAGAGCTGCCTCCTCGTTCTCACTCTCCTCATTTGACTCTGTGATGGCGGCCTTGCACTTTCGGGTGATGGGGCAGCTGGTGAGATTGATGTTGGTCTGGCAGTTGGCGGAGGGGGCGACGCCGCATCGACCTTGATGGATTCGGGCTGGCCTGCACCTGGCACATCTTCCGCCATCTCATCATCGTCATCTTTGTTGGCATTGTCGTCCTCATCACCGTCGTCATTGTCAGTATCATCATCGTCCTCGCCCTCCTGCTTCTCTGCCTCTGCCTCTGCCTCTGCCTCTGCCTCTGCCTCTGCCTCGCTCATCGCATGGGTCGCCTTGCCCTGCACCTTCTCCTTGCTCTTTCCCTTTCCCTTATCCTCCACCGCCTCCACGTGGACCATACGCTCAACCACTGTGCCTGTTCTGGCATCCTTGTCAGCTCTCTCCTTGCCTTTGCCCTTGGTGACAAGGTCCCTGGTCCCCAGGTCCTCCGCGCCATGTCCCTGGGTGTCGTCATCGGCTGGCACATTGCCCGAGCCAGCCGCTGGCGTACTCTTCACTGGTGGCAGCTTGCAATATGGATCTGGTGCAGTCAGTGTGTCGCTCGACATCTCACAATGCTTGTTACTCACCTTCAGTCCACCACTGCCTTCCCAGGTCCTCACACTCCCCATACTCATGCACAGCCAGAGGGTACCTCTTGTATATCCTCTCATCGTCATTCAATATGTGGTCCAGCCATGCCAGGGCCTTCTGCTGGTATGCCTGGGTAAATTTCAGCAACGCGCTGATGACGATCTCAGGCATCCTCAATGACTTCAAGGGCTCCGGGAAAGTGTTTTCAAGTCGACTCTGTGTGGCATATTTGGTGAGTGCATGCCAGACCTTCGACCAATGACTTACCACTTGAGGTAAATCCTCGTCTCCCAGTTCGGATAGCGAGGGTCATCCTGGTGAGGTGCCGCTGCAACAATGGCTGTCAGTCGTGGCCTGCAGAACATAGTTGGGGTCGATATCCAGAGGCATGGTGAGCTTGGCAGAAGAAAGCGTGAGGACATTTCAAAAGCAGAGGTTGCAGTACAGCGAAGGCAGAGCAGACGACGCTATGAGCTGGCAGATGCAATCTGCACCAAGTTCAACTTCACATGCCACGTGACCACGTGCTTTATACGTGATCGCTGGACTTGTGCGATTTCTCAAGTCTCTCAAGGCATCATTGTCAGTTATGAGAGATAATCTTTAGTGCTTATAAGTTACAATTAAGGCTGAAATCCGGGTTTAATAAACAGGCCATGTGGATAATCCAAACATGAGGATTATCCCCTTGAAGTATTCTAAGCTAATCTCAAGATAATCTAAAGGGATAATCCAGAGGATAATGCTAAAGATCATGCAAAGAATTATCCAAAGCCAAAATCAATTTAACAACTTGCATCCAGCCAGGATTGAACTCTCAACCTCAGGTGAAAATTACATGACTCAGAAACTTCGGACACTTTAACCACTACTCCACATGACCTTAACAGTTTGCACTCATGCATAATACATATAGTAAATTTTACTAAAAGGACTTAGACAAATTCTGCTCATCACAAAAGTGGTGACTGAGTTAACATAAGACAAAGGATGTTTCTAGTCACTTTGGGGTACCCTTCAGACCTAGCTCTTAGTTTCAACATAACTTGTAGTGTATTTGTAGCTAAGGGCTTCTCAGATGACTGACTGACCATAGTACTAACACATGTTTTAGGGCATTATATGTGACTATCCAGAATATAGATAGGATATAGGCTGGTTCATCTTATAGTACTAGTGTATTTACTAGTGGTTCTATAATGTCAGGAGTACATAAGATGTCCCACTATTTACTTCAGAGTATCAATGTTCCAGCTTAGTAGGTT
This sequence comes from Sparassis latifolia, assembly GCA_018466975.1. NCBI lineage: Eukaryota > Fungi > Basidiomycota > Agaricomycetes > Polyporales > Sparassidaceae > Sparassis > Sparassis latifolia. Next base: position 3,048,181 of record CM031562.1, read on the forward strand.
ATTTCCTACAAGATTTATCTCATATGCCCAACTTACATCCTATCTATGGTCTGAGCAATCTTTTAATGCTCTGAGACATGTATTGGTACTATAATCATACTGGCATGTAAGAGGACTTAGCAATGACATACTATGGAACATTTTGTTGCTAAGAGCTAGAGATAAAAAGTACTCTAAAGTGAATAGTGGGACATCTTATGTACTCCTGACATTATAGAACCACTAGTAAATACACTAGTACTATAAGATGAACCAGCCTATATCCTATCTATATTCTGGATAGTCACATATAATGCCCTAAAACATGTGTTAGTACTATGGTCAGTCAGTCATCTGAGAAGCCCTTAGCTACAAATACACTACAAGTTATGTTGAAACTAAGAGCTAGGTCTGAAGGGTACCCCAAAGTGACTAGAAACATCCTTTGTCTTATGTTAACTCAGTCACCACTTTTGTGATGAGCAGAATTTGTCTAAGTCCTTTTAGTAAAATTTACTATATGTATTATGCATGAGTGCAAACTGTTAAGGTCATGTGAGTAGTAGTGGTTAAAGTGTCGAAGTTTCTGAGTCATGTAATTTTCACCTGAGGTTGAGAGTTCAATCCTGGCTGAATGCAAGTTGTTAAATTGATTTTGGCTTTGATAATTCTTTGCATGATCTTTAGCATTATCCTTTGATTATCCCTTTAGATTATCTTGAGATTAGCTTAGAATACTTCAAGGGGATAATCCTCATGTTTGGATTATCCACATGGCCTGTTTATTAAACCCGGATTTCAGCCTTAATTGTAACTTATAAGCACTAAAGATTATCCCTCATAACTGACATCACTGCTCAAGGTCAGTGTGACCTGCCGCAAGTTCTCATGGCTCCCAACAGTAAGTTCTATTGCTCTCCTTGTGGAATCTGACTCCTTGTGGCGTTATCTGACCTTTCTATGTCATATCAATCCCCTTTCTACAACTGATCCCCTGCGATCCAGGACTGATCGAAGACTTGTCTGCTCACCACAATCTACCTGCCATGGCCAGTGACACGGAACCTCCTGACACGCTGGACATTACGATGGGCGAGTTGCATGAGGAGGATAGTATCGTTGAGCCCCGTCGTCCACTCATTTCAGATCTCCTTGACTCTCCTGGATCTGCCCAGATCTCCTTGCCTCTCCACTCTGCTTCTCAGACACCCCTCGTGCCTCGCCACACTACCTCGTCCCTGGCAGCTCCATTTGCACCATCCAACTTGCCACATGAGCATCTCCACTGCCACACCTCGCCAAAGGTACAGGCATCATCTGGATCTGTGGTGCCTGTGCAGGGAAGTCGCGCACTTATTCCTGACCCTCTGGTGCCAGCTTGGGATGAAAGTCGTGGCACTTCGCCAATCCATAGGCGTGCACTCATCCCAGATTCCACCCCCACTGTGCCCGGTGAAATGTTCAACTTCGACACTCCTGGCATCTCGCCAATCCCTCGACGCGCCCTGTTGGAAGCTACTCTCCTTCCTCCGCCAGCTCACACTTTCGACTTTTGCACTCCTGATACCTCCCAACTCCCTCGATGATTGCTCATCGCTGAGCCCCTTGACGCTATGCCACGTACGTCCATCCACTTCGATAGTCAAGCAAGTATGCCGATGGCGAGGTGCATGCTGGTGGACGAGACACTTGACACGTAACCAGTGCTGAAACTGTTGGACTTTGACAATAGTCCTCCCGCCACGCCAGGACGATGGCGAGCTCTGGTGATAGACAGCCCTGGCACGATGCCTGTGCATAGCCAGGTCCGGTGGCTAAATAGTCCCAGCACTTCGCCTCCAAAGAGGTGACCTTTGTTGGACAATGTTTTAAGTCCACTGCCTCCGCCATCGGCGCCCTCTCACTCTCCAGCTCGCACTTTCAATAACAGCAATTTCCGCTATGATGCACCTGTCATTCACTATATGAAAGGCAGCATCGAGCCAGTCACTGTTACTTCCAGGATGCCAAGTTTGGCAGCACTTCCAGATGAGCTGCCGATCCATCATCCCACCCATTGGGAACAGGTTTCAGGCTTATTCCCAGATACCACACAGCTGCTGCCAATGGCAGTCCCTGGAGAGACAAATGCTGCTTCTGGCTCACAAGTGGCCCGCCTCGGTGGATCATTTGCGCAGATTGCAGCAGAGGCAGACGGTTTCAGTGAGTACATCTCTGGCAACATTCAGTCTGATGTTGACCTTATTCATAGTGGACGATGACAAAGGTGATAGCTTTGCAGTTAGTCATCGTCACACCATGTTGTGGGAGCGCATTGTACGTCTTCAGCATGAGCTCAACCTCACTGAGGATATGCACATTGTGAACCTCAATGCCAGCTCGACCGTGTTCCAAATGGGGTACATTCTGAGGGACATTCGTGGCGAGGCGTATCGCAGGAACTGAACTAGTGTCTTTGAGCGTTCTGGTGTTAGCAATATATGACCGCTATGTAACAGCTTGTATACCAGTACAAAATGGATACATTCACTTCTGCATCACTAAGCTCTAAAGCCCATCGCTCCTCCAGTGTACTCTTGAGATGGGTGGACTGCGCTCGCCATCACCAAGGCATGTTGTTGCCAGCAATTGGCCCATCGCCAAAGGAGCTGAGTGAGAGCTTCACTGCATGGGAATCTCGCTCCACCAGCAAAGGGCCCACTGCCAAGGGTCAGAGGGTTGGCCATTGCCAAGCCATGTTTTTGCCACCAATTGGCCCTCCGCCATGAGTGCTGGTGAGTGATGGGCTCACCGCCAAAGGTCAGAGGGTTGGCGATCACCAGAGCATGTCATCACCACCAATGTGCCCAGAAACTGCAGGGCTGTATGTGACAATGGGCCCATTGGTGGCGATGACATATCCTGGTGATCGTCAATCCACTGGCTTTTGGCAGTGGGCCGATTGCTGGCAGAAACATGTCCTGGTGATGACCTATCCCATGGGTGCTTGCAGTAAGGCCCTCACTAAGGGTGCTTTGGCGATGGGCCGATTGCTGGTGATAACATGCTCTGGCAATCGTCAACCCTCTAACCTTTGGCGGTGGGCCCATCCTTCAGGTTACACTCTTGGTGATCGACCCACTGCTCATTCGTCATACTCTGGCGGTGGGCCCATTACTCAGACAAACATGCTCTGGCCATGGCCAACACTCCAATTTTTGGCAGTGGGCCCATCCGTCATCTTACACTCGTGGCGATGGGCCCATTGATGGCGATAACATGCTCTGGCGTCGGCCCACCCTCTGACCTATGGCAGTGGGCCCATTGCTTAATGGTTACAACACTGTAATATGCCCTACTAGTGGGCCAAGCACTGGGAGAAGAACACTAGCAGTGGGCCCACTGCTAGTATCCCACACATGAAAGATATGGGCCCACTGCTGGTAGAGGTCAACATGGTGACAATGGGCCGATGTCCGCTGGCTGTCCAGTTCATGACAATGTCAGGGTAAATGGGAGTTCAGTTCAGGTAACATGACTGAAAGGTGTGGATCGTAGTTGAGGAGTTAGAAATAGTGTTCGGGCTCATAGTGTTCCCTCCTCCAATAACCAGCTTCCAATTGCTGTCAGACTAGGGTCTGTTGTGTAGCACCCTGTGGTATCTCCGAAATGCAAGACTGCTTTGCAGATGTGATTTCCATCTCAGGGCGCTATGCATCCCTTCATCTCCTCAACACTTCAAATACTAATCATTCTCGGTCAGGGTACCTGGGCCCACATATAAGAATGAGCCACGGATACTACGCGACACCAGATTGCACCCCCAAAATTGTCTCAGTTCGGCACTAATTGAGATCCCCTCGGTTGGTGCCCTGTGAGTATGCTTGGTCGGGCGCTTCACGAGACTGGCTCCTTATCGGGAATTCTGCAAGATTGGTGCAGGCACCCAGGCCTGCGGTGCAAAGAGATGTTTGCATGTACCACCCGCAGTCTCACGCATGGTTCCCTTGCATGCACGGCACCTTGTACCTCGGCCTACAACCCTGGACGATCCCCTCTAAAATGGCTGAACCCTCCGATGCCTGTGTTATTGCCGAATATGATGTGCGTGATGCCATAGCAGATGTGAATCGTCATCTTGCAATGGCCGATGGGTCTGGAGGAGACGAGGCATAGAGGGTGTGGATCGGTGAGCCGTCCCACCTGGTGCTGAGTGTTTTATTATCCTCACTGTCCACTTTTGACCTCTGTTGTCCACCAGAGAATGTTGGAGGATTGCTTCGAGATCCTCATCACCTTCGGGGAGTCAGATTTTGATCTGAGGGAGGTCAACGAGATATGCACGACATTCGTCGATGTTCTTTTGTACGCACACTTGCAGTCTTTCACCAGTCTCCATCTTCCGGACCCATCCCAGCAGAAGGTTGATGCCACGATGACCCGGCTGGCACTGGGCCAGGACTTCTTCACTATGCTCGAACGTCGTGCCACACAGCCCACATTGATTCACGATCCCAGATGTGAGGCATGCCAGGAAGCTGACGTTGATTGCCTCTTTGGCACCTCTATGAGAGGTGCTTGTGCCAGGTGCCAGGCAAGGAGGTGCAGGTGCACTTATGTGAAGCAGAGGTTGAAGTCCCAAGATGCACCTACACTTCTGTCCCATGAATTGCTCTCTCTCACTATCTCCTTCCAACTAGCGACCTTCGCAAACATGGGCGGATCACTGGGGCTGCAGATGAAACGATCCCGCAGCAAGAAGGCTACCTCCTTGGGGGCACGCAGGATACAAGTCTTGTACTAAGGCAGACATTAAGTTGCTTCAGTCTAAAATAGCTGGAAGGGGTCCAGACAAACCTGAACTCTCTCAGACAAGATTCAGAAATGTGTCCATCATAATAAGCTTTAATGCATATCGTGATTGAACCAATGAACTTGGCTCTGCACAATTTGCCAGAGAGACTGGTCAGACACTCCAGACATTTTATTCCATAGACAGCTGGAAGTCAGATGACACTAGTAACAAGAAGAGAAAATCAAAGAAAAAGTCTGCTACAGTAGATCCTAAGTGATCATCAAATAAGATCAGTCCACACTTGCAGGAAAAACTCTGGAACTTGCCACACTGTTGTACCAACCATCATCCAGGTAAATTGTCCTATATATTGGACTGCCAGTTATGATTAAGAACAATAAAGCAACTGGATGTGGTGTCACTAATGGTGCTGAAGGCATTGTAGTTGGCTGGAAGTCACGACCACTTACTCATGATAAAATGGCTCTTGATACTCTATTTGTAAAGTTGACTGCACCTCCATCTCCTATTCAATTAGATGGCTTACCTCTGAATGTTGTTTCTATTACACATCAAGTACAATAAATTGACTGTGTAATGCCCACACACCTATCAGCCAATATATACCTAAAAGTCCATATAACCGAGGTGGAATATTTTGTGTAAATTTCCATAAAACTGAGTGTTGGCCAAGAATATAATATAGGATGGAGATATAGGATTGGCCAAGATAAGTATGCTATATAGGCTAAGTCGCATATTTGGGAGTTAGCCAAGGGAGGTGCAGTTTAAAGTTTATATAGGTTATCGGGCATTTTGGGGTCAGCCGCCATTTCTCTATATAAATTGTAGCTGAAATAGTGCCATTGGCCAAGAGTCATAAAATTCCAATCCTATATAGAGTTTGCAGACAGTTGGGCTTGGCCAAGTGGACCTATATAGAATCTTTGTGTAAATGTTTCACTTGGCCAAGGCACATGAAATTTTGATTCTATATAGCATTTTCTGACATTTGGCTGTGGCCAAGGGTACCCTATATAGATTTTTGTGAAAATAATGCCTGCGGCCAAGGGTCAAGAAATTGAAATTCTATATAGAATTGTCTGAAATTTGGTCGTGGCTGAAAATATCCTATATAGTTTTTATAGAAATAGTGGTCATGGCTGAGTGTTCTGAAATTTATATTCTATATAGGGTCTTCTAAACTTTGGCATTAGCCAAGAATGCCCTATATAGTTTTTGTGAAAATGGTGGCCTTGGCCGAGGATCTAGAAATTTTCATTCTATAAAGAGTTTTTCACACTTTGGCCTTGGCCGTATAGCTTTTTACACAAATGGGGCTTCAGGCTAAGGCATCCAAACTTAATGGTCTTGCTGACACTAGTGCAAAGCAGGGGTATACCCCTGGGAACTTTGAGCTGTACCTCTACCCTTACCCTCCAAGGGTACATACCCTTCACCAGGGTAAGAGTATGGGTAAAGTACCAAACCCTGAGGGTATACCCCTCAATATCTGCCTTACTTGAGGAAATAACATCATAGACATTAAGTTTAAGGCTTGTAATATTCTTCTTTTCCCTTTAAAGCTTCTGTAAATATAGTTTAAGGCTGTATCTAGGCTGTACTTAGGCTTTAGTCACCATACAATTACTGCTTACATTATATATACTATATGCAGTGATACCCTCCAGGAGTACAAGGGTCTGAAAGTTCATACCCCTACCCTTACTCTCCAATACCCTTACCTCTTACCCTTGAGGGTTATGCATACCCCTGCTCTGCACTAGGGCCCTAAGTGATGAAGGAGGGTGAGTGACTATCTGTTCATGCCTGGTTAAATTTATTCACAGATTGTAATTAGCATGTCAGTTAATCGAGTTAACTGGCTGAGAGCAAAGGCACAAGACACAAGATACAAGGAGGAGGTACCAAAGGCGTAATATGAGATGTTATAAACTGTCCTGTGGTTTGAACACAAGCAGCATGAGTGGCAGACCAGGGAGATGGAGGCGGTGAGTGCAGGTCTATGTGATCATGCATCCTATGTAGCAAAGCAAGGTGCAATGTTCAAGGACTTTGCACTTCAATCACAACAGGCATTCAATGGTCAAATGATTGTCAGATAGTTTGCGAGTTGCAAAGGTAGGTATGCAAAGTAGTCAATAAATGTGTGTGACTGGCTATTTAAATTTGAATGAGTGTATCCTCCAGGACCCTAAAGAAGCATGGTGTCAGGCTAGTGCAGAGCAGGGGTATACCCCTGGGTACTTTGAGCTGTACCTCTACTTTTACCCTTCAAGGGTACATACCCTTCATCAGGGGTAAGGGTATGGGTAAGGGTACCAAACCCTGAGGGTATACCCCTCAATATCTGCCTTATTTGAGGGAATGACATTATACACATTACGTTTAAGGCTTGTAACAGTCTTCTTTTCCCTTTGGAGCTTCTGAATATATAGTTTAAGGCTGTATTTAGGCTGTACTTAGGCTTTATTCATCATACAGTTACTGCTTACATTATATATACTATATGCAATGATACCCTCCAGGGGTACAAGGGTCGGGAAGTTCAGAGCTAGGGTTCAGTTTGCTCAATCAGATGAAATCTGGCTTGGAGAAAGCACATACTCTTGAGCTTTGCCAGCTATAGTTGATAGTAGGGCTTTTGAAATGATGAAAGTACTGAGAATGCTGTTGTAGCAGATAGGCCAAGGGTTCAAAAAGTACACATGGTGGTGCGTGATGTGATCACATGACTGAAGTGCCCATGCATTGCCCGGCATACCGGCATGGCTTCGCCTTATTCATGCTTCATTGTTACAAACTCAAGTGTTACAAATTTTTCTAACTACAAAAATTGAAAACACAAAAGGTGACTTGTGATGACTGAGGGTGGGCCCTCCCTCATTCACCACAAGCACCAGAAAGAAGGGAAAAGAAAAAGAAGGTAGACTACAAGAAAAGTACAAATACAATCTGAAAAACACCAAGAGGAAGTCAGAAAACTGTCGCAAAATGTTAAAAAATGCTCACCTTGTGCGCTGCATTGCTTGCGCTGCAGTGACCATCGTCAATTTTCAGTACATGTGTAAGAGGCTGTGGAAACATCAAAAGGTCAGTATTCTTCAAAGTGTAAGGAAAAAAACTTACCAGTTCTTTCAATCCACTATAGGATTTGGCCTCATCTTCACCACTGCCATAAAACCCACTATATGCTGAAGAACAGTTGTCAGTATCAGTATGAAGTGTAGTGGAGTACTTACCACATCGTTCTTACACTTCCTGTACTCCCACCATACCATGCAAAAAGAAACAAACAAGTAAAAAACACTGACCTTATGGAGCAGGCCAATGGCGGCTCCACGCACGACTCGCACAGCACAAGACTGATGGCCGGCGACAATGTAATGTGCAGAGCACATATGCACCTAGATGCAAGTACGCCGAAGCGCATTGGCACCGAAGTGCAAAATCCCCCAATTCTCATATATACTGAGTGAGAGGCGCAGTGGGTCACCCCAATGCGAGCCCTCTGCAGCTCGCCACATGCCCAGTGATCCCCAAATCTCAAGTACCAGGTGAGGGACATGAGTGGGTCGCCCCCACAACATGGAGCTCTCTGCAGCTCGCCACCGCATGCCCAGTGATCCCCCAAATCTCAAGTACCAGGTGAGGGACATGAGTGGGTCGCCCCCACAACATGGAGCCCTCTGCAGCTCGCCACTGCATGCCCAGTGATCCCCCAAATCTCAAGTACCAGGTGAGGGACATGAGTGGGTCGCCCCCACAACATGGAGCTCTCTGCAGCTCGCCACTGCATGCCCAGTGATCCCCCAAATCTCAAGTACCAGGTGAGGGACATGAGTGGGTCGCCCCCACAACATGGAGCTCTCTGCAGCTCGCCGCTGCATGCCCAGTGATCCCCCAAAACTCAAGTACCAGGTGAGGGATGCAAGTGGGTCGCCCCCACAATGCGAAGCCCTCTGCAGCTCGTTGCTGCATGCCCAGTGATCTCCCAAAACCCACATGTACCCCATGACTGGCCAAAGACCAGCCATGGGATGAAGTCAGTAAAGTGCATATTACATAATACTATCTACAGGAAAAGAAACAGTTACCTTACAAAGGCACGCGCAAATAACTGAGCTTTGACACTGCATGCCCATGGCAACATGCAGCAACAAAGCTCAGGCACTTGTAGCCGGCTTGCTGGAAGGGGATGGTGGTGGTAGAGAAGGAAGAGAGAGAGGAAGTTGCGCCAGCTCATAAAACCAACTATTTGGCCATGTTTGTTCAGTCATGTGCCCCAGACACCAGACGCGTCAAGCACCTTCCATATGCAGAAGGTGTACACTGGTGGCTGGAATATTGCTATATTTGGACAATTTTCGGACTCCAATCAAATTTCAGCCACTGTCCACTAGATTTCGGGAAGTCCGGCCCTCCAAGCATATCACGTGATCTCCATGGGCTCGCACGCACAAGTCCTTTTGATTGCAATCACTGTAATCTGATCTATCTCTCTCTCTCTCTCTCTTACTCTATCCTTGCTGTCTCTGCTCTGCTATATTTCTGTTGCTGTGCCTCTGCTGCTTATTCTCACACATCTATTTGGCTACTTTTGTATATTCTACCATGCACGGCCAGTCTGAGAAGCACGCACAGTCTGCTCAGCCGGCCAGTCAGACCTTTACCTCACTAGGCAGGGACATAGTAGTGTAATAAACTATGCAAAGGTCCAAGTATAGTTATAGTAAATGTTATAGTCCAGGTATGAGTTTGTTAGACCTGTGAAACCTGTACACATAGTATAGGTATATGAGGTCTGACTATATAAACCTGCGGAGTTTTTATAAATATATGAGTGAGACTCAAATTAAACTAAATTAATTAAAGCACAAATGCTAACACATATATTCTGTACAAGAGCTACTTAAACTTAAACTTTGCATGTTAAACTTTGCTCTTAAGTACTACTTTACTTGAAGACATGTCCAGGATGTGTAGTAAACTACACATAGGTACATACATAGTAATAGTACAGGTCATAGTACAGGTTTATCTTTTATAAACCTGTGACCCTCATAGACCTGTACTATATGCAGGTCTATGTACCTGTATGTATAGTCAGGGTCAGGCCTTTGTACTATAAAGGTAGACCTGTGTCCCTGCCTATACCCCGCAGTCCAATGTTAGGCAATCTACCTTCAATCTGCACTCAATCCCGGAGAATCCTGCATCTGTGGGTACAAGTCAGGACCAGCATCAAGGTTTCAATCTCGATCAGGCTGATCAGCCAATTAGAGGAGGCATCTCGTACTGTAGATCTGTGCCACCAGCTTACTACCATGGCCGACCTTTGCAAAAGGACAGACCAGGTATGTTTTCATGTTTCTAATAGTGAATACATTTGTCAAGTAAGCAACATTTCATTTGATATTGTAATGACAGACTCTACCCTGCATTCGCTGACACCTCACATGACCCCCCAAGCAGATACTATGTCGCAATTGACTCTGAGTGTGGATGAGATGAAGGACATGGATAATTAGAAGCAGTTCCAGTTGAGAGAAAGCAGAGATGACAGGGGGAGCATTGTGTATAGAGGTTTGTATGAAGATGTCCATGAAGATGGTCAGTTGAAGGGGGAGTTTCTGGATGATGACTTGGACAAAGGTGAGACATTTCTAGTAAATCACAATCACACCGGTAGCCCACCTCTGTCCAATGATGAATCAAAGGAGAGTGATAAATTGGACAATACCAAGGAGGAACATAAGGAGACAATCCACCAGCCACTAAGCTATGTGCCTGTGTCAAATGTCAAGGAGGATATCAAGGAGGATGTTGAGGAGGAGAGCAAGGCTGAGGCCAAAGATGAGGATGAGGATGAGGCAAGTGTTCCTGCTCTACCCTCATGTGTTTTTAGAGCCACCCATTTGTCGAAGTCATACGCAGGCCGAAAGGATGTGCATCTGCTGCTAAAATGGATGTCCCTCGATGCCGAAGCAGTCAACTCATATGTGATCCTGCAGTGTCTATCACTGCTGCTGTTCATGAACATGAGAACAGCTTACTCACCTCCAATCCAACTATACATCCTTCTGCTCATGCTTCTAAGCATCAACGTCACAAGATCTTCCAGATGGTATAGAAGTCTGTGATATGGTGTTGTTTCTCTCTTCAACATATGCATCTTGCTAACACCATGCACCTAGTATTGCTTTCTCTGGAAATAAGGCAGAAACTTGGTTGACTGTGACCATCCAAACGTGACAGAGGTGCAATGCAGGTATACCATGTAGGTTTAATATGAATTCTTTACTCGCACAAAAGCTGATATTTGAGGGATATCAGAGCCTGTATAGTGTCCCATCCACTGAAAAATCTTGGGTACCATTGATGAAGGGTCTTTGGATTGTCAGCAAGAGGGAGATAGCACTGACCACAAGGTTGGATACCACCTCTTTGGTTTTGGTTCATCTGCACCTGCACTTGCTGCCTGTGCATGATACCATCGCCAATCCTGTGGAGGAGTACCTTCGAGCCTATTACGTTGACCGCAGCGAGTTCCTAAATTCGCTGGATGTTATCTTTGACTTGAAAGGTTCAGAGGCAACAGAAGGTCATCATCTTCATATGCTCAACATAGTGTCAAAAATTTGATCATATGTATTTAGATTAAATTCAGTGGCTCTGAATCATTTGATATGAAGGATATTGGTCTCAGAATGTGATAGCAAAGGACAGCCCAACTACTACTACACAAACCCTGAAGGTGGTCTGACCTGGCTCATTATAGCTGATGGTATCACATGTGATGAAACCTGTATATATACACTTGGTGAAGGCCCCAGCTTTAAAACTCCTATGTGTGAAGAGAATTTTGCCCTTTCTGATCAAAACAAATAGAAGATGCTACTTGGCTGAAGTCAAAGTGTGGAGAATCCTATATAGGATACAAATTTCAAGAGTCTCGGCTGAGACCATTATTTTCAAAAATCCTGTATAATGCATCCTTGGCCAATGCCATATTTCAGAAGATCCTATATAAAATAGATATTCTACTACCTTCGGCCAAGGCCAACATTTCTGCAAGAACTATATAGTGTATATTCAGCCAAGGCCAAAATTCAGATCTCTCTATATAGGTTAAAATTTGATGACTCCTGGCTGAGGCCACCATTTCCACAAGAACTATATAGGGTATCTGTAGCTGAGGCCAAATTTCAGACAATCCTATATAGAATGTAAATTGCTTGACCCTTGGCCGCAGGCACTATTTTCACAAAAATCTATATAGGGTACCCTTGGCCACAGCCAAATGTCAGAAAATGCTATATAGAATCAAAATTTCATGTGCCTTGGCCAAGTGGAACATTGACACAAAGATTCTATATAGGTCCACTTGGCCAAGCCCAACTGTCTGCAAACTCTATATAGGATTGGAATTTTATGACTCTTGGCCAATGGCACTATTTCAGCTACAATCTATATAGAGAAATGGCGGCCGACCCCAAAATGCCCGATAACCTATATAGACTTTAAACTGCACCTCCCTTGGCTAACTCCCAAATATGCGACTCAGCCTATATAGCCTACTTATCTTGGCCAACCCTACATCTCCATCCTATATTATATTCTTGGCCAACACTCAGTTTTATGGAAATTTACACAAAATATTCCACCTCGGTTATATGGACATTTGGGTATATATTGGCTGAATGGGCTCATGCCCAATGGTGCACGCCTGCACATAAGTCGAGGTCAAGTGGCAGTGATTCCAAACTTTGCAATGACAGACTTCAATTCTCAAGGCAGAACTCGTCCAGATAATGTATGTGATCTTCAGAACTATTGGACACATCAATCTATATATACCTGTCTATCACAAGGTTCAACATATGCAGGTACAATACTAAGGATTTGATCCAGCAAAACTTACTGGTGGCATAACTGCCTACTTAAGACAAGAATTTCAAGACTTGGAACTGTTAGATCAAATAACTAGGCTGCAGTATAGCAAGAAATTGCCTGCATTTATTGACGGTCCTACTCGTGGTGCAGTCATACATGCATATCGTACATGGACAGGCCAAGACTATATTCTTAAGATAGTACACCATGCCATTAGATGGTTGAAAGAGGTACTATATATAATTGAGAAGCCACTGGAAATTGCACCTTTTAAACTTTTGGAGAAATCAAAGAAAGGATCCACTACAGAAGTTGCAGAAACTAAGACACCAACTTGAGTAGAACATCAAGCTCTGGAATTAGCCTGCTATGTAGCAGCTGCAGGAACAAAAAGCCTTGTTACTCTGAGTAATGATCCTGGTGCAGCACATGATGCTAAGCGTAAGCATAGTGAAGATGCAATAGGCTCTAAGCCTAAGAAACAGAAGGTTACAAGTGCTATAATATTAGAAAATCTGACTTCACCACAAGGCTTTATTTGGAATGCAGAAACATACAGTTGTGCCTATGACAGTCTCTTTTCAATCTTACATGCTGTGTTTACAACTTCACCTGAATGGTGGATGTCCAATGTTCAGCAGCAGAATATTTACTTGCAGCTTTTTACACAAGTGTTTGATGATGTTAAACTGGGCAAATTGACAATGAAGAATGCACGAGTGTCACGGGGGCCAGTCGCGCCACCGTACATCCGGTTCGTCGTTGTCAGTGACTAGGCCTTCGCAAGGTCTCAAGTCAATCGTGAGGGGTCCGACCTCCAGTCACAGCGATGACCAGAGGTCGGCCCAGTGGAGCTGTCTTATGAACGCTTGGCCGCTGTCTGCGGACCAAGGTCGATTCGTCGCACAGATGTAGATGGTAAAACTGGTTGATGTGTAACCAGGACAAGATGGGGACTCCAGCTTGTCCTGTCGGTCTTATATACAAGTACAGGCGTCTGTCTACCTGTAATACTAGAACTACGATTGGTCCATCGGTATCAATACAAGGGCACAGGGTTCATATACCTGTCTCACAGTCGTGAGAATGCTGAGTCAGTCATGACTCTGCGTGAGAGACAATCTGTCCATATGGAGATAAGGTCGTGCTGCAAAGACAAGGCAGCAGCGAGGTCGTCGTGCGTCTAGCGCATGTATCAGGGTCTAGGGCCATGCCTATGAGGTTCGGTATCTGTATCGTAAGGGTAAGGCAAAGGTGAGGCAAACATGCCTTTGTCGCATGTGTGATAGGAAGCGCGTCCTAGGTCTGGATCTTGTACATGAGGTAAACATGCCTTGAGCACAGGGCGCATATCATCAGATGATCTGGTAGATCCGTGCCGGATAGATAAGGGCGATGACCATGATGACATCATGGTCATGTGGTCAGTGATGTCATTGTCACATGGTCAGTCTAGGCTCTGTGACATCATTGTCACGTGATCGGTAAAGGTAAAGGCGGAAGTCGTCCGCGCGTTCCTCAGAGAGGGGCTTTGTAACATCAGCTCCCATTCAGGTCTTCAAGTCCCTGGATTGAAGTCATCAAGAAAGTCGGTCGGGAAATGGAATGGAGAAATTCCATGTATCGTTGTTCGTCGTGTCATGTCATCGCATGATTCTGGGTAAATCAGAGGCGAAAAATGAAAAAATTAACCTGGGTGTTAATCCAGCTTCGCAAACTTCGTTTTGCTTGTCGCTCGCATCCCTTTAGGACTGCTCGCTCTAACTGCAAGTCTTCTGTTCGTCTTCTTCTCATAAGCTATTCAGCTATGTTCATCGTCTTCCATTAGTCTTGTTTCTTTGTGCTTTCGCACGGTGAATGGTCAACTCGCATTGCCCATTCTTCCCTACTACTACCCCGGCCTAAAAATCAGAAGGGCTCAAGGTCACTAGGCGTAGCGTTGTCGTCAAAAATTCGCAAGATGGAAAGAGAGTGTGGTGGAAGGGAGGAGGGGGGGAAAAAATTTGCCCTTGTGGGAGGGTTCCTCGTCCTCGATTACTCTTGTCGTTCCTCGATTCCACTCGTCACTCCTCGATTCCACTCGCTCGCCACCCGGCACTGGCTCATTCCTTTGGCTCGGATATGCATCCTCGCCTACTATCCCCTATCAGCTCCCATTCAAAAAACCAGATACCCTGGATCTGAAACCGATAAAACAGGTAACAAATCGTAAAGGGAAAAAGAGGTGGGCAGCAAGGGTCTTCTAGTTTCGAGTCATTGCGGACAAATATCGTCTTCTAGTTTTAAGTCGTTACGGACAAATGTCGTCTTCTAGTTTTAAGTCATTGCGGACATGTATCGTGGTTGGCTGGTCATCGTCAATGCCAGCATGGTTAATCGTCTTCTGGTGAGCGATAGCTCTCATTCAGTTTTCATGTCTTCGATGTTTCTAATCATCGGGATAATCGTGGCCTTATCTTGGGTTGATACCGCACTTTGTCGGTTATCTCCCTTCACATTCCGTGAATGCCATAATAAACTGTTCTAGAATCTCGCCTACTAGGTGTTCTCAGCAAAGGTAGATCGAATATCCAATGGTAGTTTATAGCTTTCATCAAACCGGTATCTCGCCTACTAGGTGTTCTCAGCAAAGGTTCAGATCGAATATCCAATGGTAGTTTATAGCTCCCATTCACGCTTCATGTCCAGTTTCATGTCTTCATCATTAAAGTACCCCGGCCTAGGTTTGAACTACCCCGGCCTAGCGTGATACTTCATCAAATATTTCATGTCGGGTCTTGTCATGTGTTGGTGTCGAATGAAATCGACTACCTCCATCCATATTCCATGGATGCCCTATTCGTCGCTGTGTCGTATATCGAATTTTGTCCGTTCATCAAGTTTATTCTTCCAGATGATGAGACAACAGTCTACATCAAATCCAAGGATCGGCCGTGACCCAGTATCCTTTCTGTCCATGGGGAACTACCCCACACATGTCATCAAAAGTGCCATATCGAAGGCTGTCGTTCATAGTAGTTTTGCCCATCGAGATCTGTCTGATCGTCGAGGGTTGCTAGACCTATTTAGGCATCTAGCATTGGGTGTCGTTATTGTGGTGGTCAACAAAGGACCGTCCAGGACTTCCAGACATCATCGAATGAGTCATGTCTGTCTGATCATGCTCGAGTCATCATCGTGGTGGTCAACAAAGGACCATTAGGGGTTTCCTAATATCAGGTGTCATTATCGGGGATTGGAGTGTCATGTACTGTTGACTCCAAGTCGTTCTTCGGTGATATAATCTCTTGTTAAGTTCAATCATCAGGCTAATCGTCGCCTCATCGAACCTTCGGCCTAGGTTCGGTATAGATCATTGGTTTATACGGAGAGCCAGGATCCGTCTTCTGTCAGAACCTTTTACTATGTCATTCAAGGTTCATCCAGGTTCAGTTTCTTTATCGTCGAGAGCTGTGATCGACGGTCGTCGTTCAGATCCTTTTGTTACATCAGGATCTTCTTTGGATTGTCGGTTTCTTTAACGTCGAGAGCCTCTTCAACATGGAATGGTTTTGAAGTGTCAACTCGCGGTATCTTCAAACATTCCATGGTCATCAACTCGTAATGGCATCGAGTTGTCAATCTTTCTGCACCCCAGGTAACTCGCCATGCAGGGTGTTCTCAGCCAAGATCTATCGTTTGTTTATAGTGGAGAGCGAGTGTCCACTTGCTCAGTCCGAGCTCCCATTCAGGGATTACAATCATCAAATGGTCATCAGATCGGACTCAATTAAGAGTCTACGGTTTATACGGGTTGCCGTTCCCGGGATCAATCTGCACTGTGGGTATCTCGCCGCACTCGGTGTTGTCAGCCATGATCATCAAGTGTGCGACTTAAGTCCTTCGTCAAAGGCTGCGCACCATCCTCAGTTCATCACGGTCCATAGAATCGGTACTAATTCTACGGTGGCCAAACCTTTCCGATTCGCAGTCACATGCGGCTCGTACATGTCTTTGATTATTACACATGTCGTAGCTTTCCTCGCATGAGGGGATTCGACCCCTGAGAGTCGCCCAATGAAGGGTAAACTCTTGAGAGTTCGTCTCGAACAAGGTGCCAATCAATTGTCTTTTGAAAATCTGGTCTCACCTAGGAATGACCAGACAAGGGTCTTCTTCGTTGTTCCAATGTTGGATATTGAGAGAATGGAGTGTCAATCGCGGTATCTCCATCTCTGTCATCACATCGTCGTTCCAATGTTGGATATCAAGAGAATGGAGTGTCAATCGCGGTATCTCCATCTCTGTCGTCACAGGTGTCCTAATGTTAATGGACAAGGTCGAGGTCAAGAGAATGGAGTGTCAAATCACGGTATCTCCATCTCTGTTATCACAGGTGTCCCAATGTTACGCTGTCTGCGAACATGGACAAGTCGAGGTCGGGTAGTGTCATCCTAAGGTAACCGTCACCTTGGTCGGTCAAGAGGTCAAAGGACACAGTCACTGTCTGTGAACTGGTCGAAGTCATCATCATCAAGGAATATATCATGACACGGTCACTGTCTGTGAACCGGTCGAGGTCGGGGTCAGGCTCTAAAGCATAGGAGCTTGAGCAAGGAAAAATGATCTTGTCCTAATGTCACGGGACAAGATCAAGGTCAAAGGACACAGTCGCTGTCTGCGAACTGGTCGAAGTCATCATCAAGTGCAAGGTATCCGTCGCCTTGTTCGGTCAAGAGAGCTATCTGCTTGGGACACAGTTGCTGTCTGCAAACTGGTCGAAGTCGTGACATGGTCACTGTCTGTGAACCAGTCGAGGTCGGGGTCGTCAAGTTCTGCACTAAACCATAGGAGGTTGTGCCAGAAAATAATTATCTTGTCCTAATGTCACGGGGGCCAGTCGCGCCACCGTACATCCGGTTCGTCATTGTCAGTGACTAGGCCTTCGCAAGGTCTCAAGTCAATCGTGAGGGGTCCGACCTCCAGTCACAGCGATGACCAGAGGTCGGCCCAGTGGAGCTGTCTTATGAACGCTTGGCCGCTGTCTGCGGACCAAGGTCGATTCGTCGCACAGATGTAGATGGTAAAACTGGTTGATGTGTAACCAGGACAAGATGGGGACTCCAGCTTGTCCTGTCGGTCTTATATACAAGTACAGGCGTCTGTCTACCTGTAATACTAGAACTACGATTGGTCCATCGGTATCAATACAAGGGCACAGGGTTCATATACCTGTCTCACAGTCGTGAGAATGCTGAGTCAGTCATGACTCTGCGTGAGAGACAATCTGTCCATATGGAGATAAGGTCGTGCTGCAAAGACAAGGCAGCAGCGAGGTCGCCGTCGCGCCTAGCGCATGTATCAGGGTCTAGGCCATGCCTATGAGGTTCGGTATCTGTATCGTAAGGGTAAGGCAAAGGTGAGGCAAACATGCCTTTGTCGCATGTGTGATAGGAAGCGCGTCCTAGGTCTGGATCTTGTACATGAGGTAAACATGCCTTGAGCACAGGGCGCATATCATCAGATGATCTGGTAGATCCGTGCCGGATAGATAAGGGCGATGACCATGATGACATCATGGTCATGTGGTCAGTGATGTCATTGTCACATGGTCAGTCTAGGCTCTGTGACATCATTGTCACGTGATCGGTAAAGGTAAAGGCGAAGTCGTCCGCGCGTTCCTCAGAGAGGGGCTTTGTAACAACGAGACAGAATCAGACTAAGTTTGCACCAAGTTAACTCTGAGGTATTTCCAGTAATAGGTACAGAAGGAACTGATATCTATGCATTATGCCAGGAGATGTTAAATCACTCTGAAGATATTCTGACTTGCACACTTATATGTGATCACTGTAATATAGAATTTGAGAGTAATACAGATGGACAAGTGATTTGGGATTGTAGCAGAGCAGTTTGGAAAGATAGTCCATTCAAACTTGGGTCCTATAAGAATAGATCAAGTACAGACTGGCTGGATGCAATTTTTGCCAGATACTCTGAGCATGTTTGTCCTAACTGTAATAGTGCATTGCTTTATAATCTGGAATATGACTCCTTGCCAAATTTTCAGTGTTTCATCACCAACAGTCTGCAGATTAACTGGGAATCTGAGTTAGAATTGCAGGATCAGAAGTATAGACTTTGTGGTATAGTTTATTATGGTGGGTTCCACTTTACTGCATGCATCATTACAAAAACTGAAAGTGTCTGGTTTAATGGTGGAGTTACAACTGGGCAGACTTGCATATTGGAGGGACAAATAGCAAGTATGGATTCAACTGCATTGACAAAGTGTAGATCAAGATTAGCTCTGTTGTAGTATATGTTAAGGCATGACTGTATTAGATTGTAATATAGCAAAATGTATATTTAATTATGAAAATGTACAACTATAATACTTTTGAATGATGAGTGCAAGAAAAAAGACTAAAGTTAGGTTAGTTAGGAAGTGTAGGCCTGATAGATATTAAAATTAGGAATTGTTCTTGCCGTGCATTAGCATTGGCCCACTCCAAGCAAGTTCAATAAATGGCATAATAAACTGTTGTAGAAGGCTTACAAAACATTACTAGATGTACTAGAGTCAATATAACACTTTGTAGGGTATTGTAAGGCCTTTATCAACTATTGTAAGGATCTTACAAAGTGATACCAGGTGACATTTTCAGACTATTTTAAACTCATTACAAACTGATACTAAAGAGCATATTAGGAACTGGCATAATAGGTTATTGTTGACTTACTGAATATTACCTACACAATATACTTGGAGTCAGTAGACAGCTTTGTAAACTATTATAAGGTTCTTCTAAACTTACACTACGGACTATCACAGAATATTGTAGGACACTTACTAGACACAATTAGATAGGATACTATGTTTTGTAGTGATTCTTATAGGCATCTTTGCAACAGTTTCTAGTGCCATTTTTTGTAGTCATTCTTATAGGACATTTGTAATAGTTTCTAGTCCCATTTTTTGTAGCAATTCTTATAGTACATTTGTAACAGTTGCTAGGGTCATTTTCTGTAGTAATTCTTATAGGCATGTTTTTAACAGTTTCTATTGTTATTTTTTGTAGTAATTCTTATAGGCACATTTGTAACAGTTTCTGGTGTCATTTTTTGTAGAAATTCTTATAGGCCCATTAGTAATGGTTTCTAGATTCATTTTTGGTAGTAATTCTTATAAACACATTTGTAACAGTTTCTAGCCTCATTTTTGTAGTAATTTTATAGACATATTTTTAATAGTTTCTCGGGTTAATTTCTGTAGTATTTTTGTATTTCTTATAGTTTACATTTCTGTAATAGTTTCTAGTGTTATTTTCAGTGATTGTTAAGACATGTTTGTAACAGTTGCTAGGGTCATTTTTGTAGTGATTTTTCTCTTTCTTAATTCTCTGACAGTAATTTCACAAATTGCAGATATAATGTTACTTGTGCTGCTGGCACATTTTCACACTACTATAATCTCCAACTCCTCCAGCACTTTATCAACCTAAGTGAATTAAACACTCTCACATGGGTAATGTATATATAGATGAGAATGATAGCCTCCATATAACATCAATTCAATAGTACCTTCAGCAAAACCAATTGCCTCTATCTGTTGAGTGAATGAATTGATACTGTAAACAATTATTTTTTCTCTTATATTATCAGTCCACTCCAAGTGTGCAATTTGATCTCTATACTCTATCGAAGTACCTATTATTCTGAGTTCTGTAATGACTTTATAATTGCTGCAATTAGTAAGCATCACATAGAAGCAATGGAGTATGGAGATCAGTGTATATATCGATGAGGATAATACCTTTAGCAAGATCAATTGCCTCTATCTGTTGAGTGAGTGAATTGATATTGTAAAGAACCTTTTTTTCTCTCATATTATTAATTCACTCCAAGTATGCAATTTGATCTTCATACTCCATCAAAGTACCCATTATTCTGAGTTCTGTGATGACTCTATGATAAGCATCATTAATGGCTCAGTCTTTCGTGCATTCTTTGCAAAGGAACAAAGTGTTTTTTTTCCTAATTTTCATGCTCCATTGCCTTTACCTGCTGAGTAAGTCAATTGATATTGTAAAGAACCTTTTTTTCTCTCATCTTATTAATCCACTCCAAGTGTGCAATGTGATCTTCATAATCCATCGGAGTACCCATTATTCTGAGTTCTGATGATGACTCTGATAAGCATCATTAATGGCTCAGTCTTCCGTGCTTTTTTTGCAAAGGAACAAAGTGTTTTTTTTAATCAATCTGAGAAAAATTGACTTACTCAGCAGGTAAAGGCAATGGAGCATGAAAATTAGGAAAAAAAACACTTTGTTCCTTTGCAAAGAATGCACGAAAGACTGAGCCATTAATGATGCTTATCATAGAGTCATCACAGAACTCAGAATAATGGCTACTTTGATGGAGTATGAAGATCAAATTGCATACTTGGAGTGAATTAATAATATGAGAGAAAAAAAGGTTCTTTACAATATCAATTCACTCACTCAACAGATAGAGGCAATTGATCTTGCTAAAGGTATTATCCTCATCGATATATACACTGATCTCCATACTCCATTGCTTCTATGTGATGCTTACTAATTGCAGCAATTATAAAGTCATTACAGAACTCAGAATAATAGGTACTTCGATAGAGTATAGAGATCAAATTGCACACTTGGAGTGGACTGATAATATAAGAGAAAAAATAATTGTTTACAGTATCAATTCATTCACTCAACAGATAGAGGCAATTGGTTTTGCTGAAGGTACTATTGAATTGATGTTATATAGAGGCTATCATTCTCATCTATATATACATTACCCAAGTGAGAGTGTTCCGTTCACTTAGGTTGATAAAGTGCTGGAGGAGTTGGAGATTATAGTAGTGTGGAAATGTGCCAGGCAGCATAAGTAGCATTATATCTGCAATTTTTGAAATTACTATTAGAGAATTAAGGAAGAGGAACTGTAAGGAGCAGACTAAAGATAATGCTCAGAGAATGCTCAGAGATGCATTAGGTGCTAGTTTCCTGAGAGAGAGAAATAAAGCATGAGAATAACATACCCCACTCAGAATCTTTACGACATCACTGTCCAGTTGTCCAGTTTTGATGCATGCATGAACCTTCTATATATAGAAGATCTTTGTCATTAGGAGATATAGGCATAATGTTAGTCCCTGCAGTGCCATCAGTCAAGGTTTTTGCTGGTAAATTCTGGAATTGAGCAGGGAGACTTGACATGCACTGAGAAAATGACTGCATGCCATCATAATCTGGCAGCATGAGATGATAAATTGTAAAAGGAATTTAATGAAAATATGAGGGAAGCAGCGCATTAGAGAAATCATACTGATTTTGTGCCAGAAAGTGCCCTGGGTAGAAAGTATGAACTTTAGGCATAACAGGGCCAAGGTGTGACTGGACATTAGCTGCATCATCTGTTCCTGGCATACTGAGATATTAACTATGAAAGTAAGAACTCAGGACCGATACATTGGTAGTGACACTACTATAAGTTCTGATACATCATTTTGCAGTCCTTACCACTCCCCTTCTATGCCATACTCTCCTCCCTTCTTTCTGAGCCCATTGGCTTCCTCTTGAACCTCCATCATCAATGACTCAATCTTTCGTGCATTCTTTGCCAAGGAACAGAGTGTCTTTCTTTTCCAGACCAATAAGACATCAGATAGAACTCAAGTTTTCATACCACCACCTTACAGCAAAGTGCAAACTGCTGAAATGTGAATTAGAATGTCATTGTTGACATTTTTTAACTGGCACAACAGAATAGAGGTCAATAAGAAGCAGGTTGGAGCTGATTTCTGATTGTGTTTCCTTGCCTAATATATATTGTCATTGAGACAATGATGAAATGGCAAAAATGGGCTACCTGTTTCACACTATATCTGTCTAACTCCATGTTTGGTATATGACTTAAACCTCACTAAGTGAAATATGAGCCAGAAATTAGTTAATTGCCCTTCCTATAGTGCAATCACAATCATATCTTTATTTAATATGACATAGTCTATGATGCCTTCAAGAGCCCATGTAAAGTGTCCAATGAGATGAAAATGACTGATAGCTGTGGTTTTATGAGCAGCAGGGCACTGCTTGACCTGCAAAGTCATTTTCAGTGGCAGAATGAACTCATTGTCATTCAGTGCCATGTTGTCAGTGCAAAGGTGCATTCTATATTATTATTTCTCAATATAAGTGAATTCTTTATTTGATTCAGGGCATGTTGCTGCCACACTCTGACTATCAACATGTCTATGGCACTTAAGAGATTAAAATATGGCTACAACCATCTCAGATCAAAATCATGCACCTCAAGATTCTCTGAACAATTGAGATCTTTTGCTAATACTAATAAATTGTTGTTGGCAATTGATGTGCCGTGATCCAGCTGACTCTTCATATCAGCATACCTGTTTATCCAGCGAGATGAAAATAATTGTCTGCAAGGGTAGATGTCGGTACCCAGGTGATAGTAGATAGTATAAAACTATCTGTAAAAGGATGTGCTGATGATGAGCTATTATATAATGCTACATTACCTGGAGTATTGACCAATGGATGCTCTAGATAGCAAGCTGGACATATGTAAACAGCAATGGCAATCAGCCAAAGAAAAAACAACATATTAAAGTGTGCTTAATATAATGGCCAGAGTTGATGGTGGTGATTTTGTAGCAAGAAGAAAAATGGGTCATGTTAACGGGATTTTTGAATTTAACACTCTGGGTTAGGTTTAACTAAAGTCAAACTAATGCAACTTGCATAAATAGGGCTCAACAAAAGTCGTATAGCAGCCATAAGAGGCTGGTGCATTATAGGAAAGCAAATAGTAATTCTAAGATGTAGACCCCAGTAGTAATAAAATCTATGCATAAAATAGTGCAGAATACTCTCTTAAATCAAGTAAATCTGAGTAAAGCTGGCTGAGATATCTCAGTTTTAGATTAGAATGCTCAGCCTAAAGTGTAGAAAATTGTAAAAAGGCCATTCAAATTGTGAAATGACCCTATAATGCACATAAACATGTTAGATAGTGTGGCCTTATTTATTACAACCAGTGCACATTCTTGAAGAAATAAGTAGAAGCAAGAGAAATCTAAGAAAATAGATCGTAGCACTCACTTGAGACAGACCCGAATTTGTGTCGCTGTACAAATGTATGAAATAACCCTATGTACAATGTAACTATTTGCTCCTGCAAACAAAGTCTATTCAAAATATACAGAAAGCCGAGATTTTGTATAAGGCTTTGCATTTATTCACAAATCTCTACACATAGTTTGCATTCATGTGACATGAAAAACGCAAAATTTGGAAGGGCAAGAGATTTGTTGCAATCTTAGGATTTGTACTCAAGTAAGAAAGCCTCCATTTGCAAGTCCTTTCTGCAGGGAACATATTCTGTACAAAATTTGAAATTTGAATTGACAGTTGGTCGAGACCCAAATTCATACCAAATCTGACACTTGTATTAGGTTTGTTCTCGGGACAAGTGAGGTTACAAATTCAAGTTTTCGATCTTGAACAAATGTGATAGGCTGACTGAGTGGCTCCCTGAGTGGCTCATTGGGTGGCTGACTGGGTAGCTGACTGGGCTGCTCCCTGGTTGGCTCCCTGAGCGGCTTATTGGGCAGCGACTTACTGAGTGGCTCACTGGCTTCCTGAGTGGCCAGCTCTCACTGCATGTATGGCAGCTCAAAGCTGCTCATCCACAAAGGCAAAGGAAGATCCCTCAGAAGCCTTCATCATGTCATCTTATGGTGCTCGAGCTGCACCAGCGCTTGCAGCGCGGCTTCCACGATCACAATGCCTGAGGCCTCATTCATTTACATAGTTGTGTAAATGGTTGCAATTGCGCACCATAACGTAAAGCTCTCATCTCAGAAAGTATTGTCGAAGTCAAGCCTTCGCTCCCTTTGAATTGGTACAAAACGCTAGCTGTGGACTCCGAGCGCAACCTAAATACACATTTACGAATAGTTGCATGGCAGCAAACAACATAGACATGGAAACTATTGAGCAATTGGCATTCAAGTTACCCATGGTGCCACTTGCATGGAGTCATTCTGAGGCTGCATGGAAATGGGTGCAAGTGCAATGCTATACCTTTTAAAGAAGGCGAACAATGCATATCCACCGATGGGAATGTGGCATCTGGCCAAGGTGTCAACTTGTGAGACGTGAGTATACAACATGACCAGGTCAATGTGCCTGATGGGGGAATCCGGCACATTCAGCATGCACACAGAACAAATCTGCAACAGACACACAGGGTTGAAATGTTAAGGACCTGTCACAAAATATACAAGAGCATGGCGATAATCCTGGAGCATCCGAGAAGAATGTAACAAAGCATTGCAGCTATGTGCTTCAAAGTTGCACCACCGCGGGTCCAGGTACATGTAGTAAACGCTCTGATGCATTGTCTATCGAACAAAGTCTGAGGGTTCATGGCTAAAGTGGTGGTCCTGCCAATCCACACGCGAGACCCAGGAGTAGGTTTTCCCATTATTGCAAAGCCTGACAGGGCAAATCAACCAAAAACCAGTACGTGATAAAAATGACATTGAGAACGATCAAAACATGTGATTCGCGCCTGTTGAAAGGGAAGTAACATTGGCAGGAGGGGCACTATTGGCATCGCAAAAGTGAGTATGTTCAACGTGCTGAGGTAAGAGTTCATATTGGACCCTACGAGCTGACCTCGACACTTGCTGACTTAACAAATACTGAAAAGTAGGTTGTGTAAAAATTCAATATGAAGACATCACATTGAAACACCATACATCTAAGAAATTGAGGACGTGCATCTGTTCCCCAGACATGCAGAGCATGAGATTAATGCCATGGTGTCTCAGTGATTTGAGGCAAAAAATAAGGATGATACACAGGAGTCCGTGGTATGCTCGTCCTCGTATGTACCATCACGGTCACTTTGTATCTTGCTCTGCATGATGAACACATTGCATGCATTGCTTGCTTCTTGCATCTCAAATAAGGTGTTAGCAAGCCTGTGAACTAGCAGAAGCACATGCAAATTCCCTGTGAGAGCTTTACATAAAGTAAATATCTCGTACTTGTAAAAACACCTAGATGGCCAGAATACTCATATTTCTGAACTTGCCCATCACGTACACCGTGTACAGAGAAACACAATGGGTCGCTGTGCTGCACTGCGCATAATATCATTACTGGTGTGGGAAGCCAAGATGGGTGTAAGGGGTCGGTTACTGACCTGTCACATCGAAAGACCTTGTACATACGAACTCCTACCTGCAAGCGAGGAGCTGGATGAGTGCATGGATGAACAGGACCATGACGATGAAGGTGGTCGGGTTTTGGAGGTTGCACACAGGGACAATAAAGAGTGAGGGTAAGAGCATGACTGGCATGCATGCATACAGGCTGTCGAGGAAAGATATCATTGGTGATCTTCAAAGAGCAATGAGGGACATACAAAGGCCCAGGGTTACCAAGGCCCTGAGCTGTGAGTTTACGGACACATGTTTTGGCTTTGAGGTCTAAACACTGCAGGGAGGTACCACACTTCTACGAGACCATTCAGGACAGCACAACCCATGCTACCGCAGTTTTTAGCATAGATTAAATACATGGATGGGTGCATCCTGGCTCAAAACGGCCATAACGCAGTGCTCCTGCACCCTCAATTTTGACAACTGCTAGTTGGGGGATGCATTATGTCCACTGAGAGGCTGGAAGCAGTCAAAGAGGAAATGTACCAATGACTGTGGTATCCATCATCCGACTGAGGTGAAGTTAATGAGCCTATAAATGTAGCTAGCTGGCAGCGGCCTCATTAGCATCACCTCAGCGCTTCTTTGCACCATGGAATGGAAGTGCCTATCTGATGTCATTGTCTCTGAAAATTGTCATCTTGCCAATAAGAGTACAAAGCTTGCTCTCCCTTGCCATTTCATAATACAGGGACAAGAATGATATGGCTTCCCACACGAAAACATGACCAAATTAATCGTAATCTTACCTTCCTTGCACTCTATCAGAGTCTTCACCAAATCTGCTTCTTCTAGTGCCATGCCTTGCTACAACTATAAACTATGATTTTAAGTGTGACCCTGACGAGTGTCCCGCAGGTGTCAGAAAGTCAGCTGTGATGGTTCAATTCATTCAGAGCCATTTCATGGATGAGTATAACCCCACCATCGAAGGTGAGTAAGCATGCTAGGTTGCACCATTTATCTCCGCTGCATTTGCTTCCGCCCCCCACATTCATCGTGCCACCTCTCCTGAATCTCCAATAGCTCCAGCAAAATTTGTTCATTGTTCAACCCCAGATACGAGGCAGATAGCTGTAAAGACAATTCTGACGATCTTGCACAGATTCGTACTGTAAGCAATGCGTGATTGATGATGAAGTCATGCTCCTGGATATACTAGACATGGCCAGGCAGGAAGAATATGGGTGCATTACCTCCGCTCACACCAGTGACTCACACCATTTCACACGCTGCAGCATGATGCGTGAGCAGTACATGCGCACTGGTGAAGGTTTCTTGCTCGTCTACTCGATCACATCATGCAACTTCTTTAAGGAAATCAGCACATTCCATCAGCAGATCCTCCGCATGAAGGACCAGGATTCGTTCACTGTCATTATCATCGCGAACAAGAATGATCTCGAGTATGAGTGCCAGGTCGGCATGAATGGTATACATCATCTCCCACTCTTTCCAGTGTTGGTGAGACTGACAGAATGTGCCACTGGACAGAGGGCCATGACCTTGCAAAGCATTTAGGTTGCAAGTTCATCATGACATCTGCGAAGCAATGGATTAACGTCGATGAGGCATTTCATAACCTCGTCCATGAAATTAGAAAGTATAACAAGGTCGATACGGTCATTTGCAGTGCCTTCTGAGAATAGGCTCGTGTACAGGAGAAGCAGACAGGCCATTCCGGTGTGCAGTTCACCGCACCGACCATGCCCAGAATGTACTCTGGACAGCACCCTGAAGATGGTGCAGGGCACTGCTGTGGTGGGTGTGTCATTGTATGATGGCATCCTGTATTCTGCTTTCCATCACTGCTGTTCCCATTTCCATGGTACCATAGATCATAGTGCCACCTTCTCTTCTTGTTTTCTCATCTTCTCTTGTGAGTTATGAGCTTCCGTTGTCTGTGGCATCCCGCAACCGGATTGTCTCCCATTGTCGTCTTGCTCTGTATTTTCAATGTGCGCAATTGTTACAGCTTCCATCTCTCACTCCTCACACTCCGCGTTTCTACTCGCTCCCATCATGGATTCTCCTGCTGGATATTAGAACTTCATTGTTGTGAATAATACGCTAAATGTCATGTCCACCTGTGAATGCAAAACACTGTATTTGGCTACGGGCTGCCAGGGCTGTCATCTGCCTCGACATATCACTGATTTCGTGGCAGCGCCCTCTGACAGATGTATCATGTTGAGAGGTCATTTGATGATATTAACACATCTTGCGGTAGCAAGGCTAGTTCCCATGCTCGCCATGAGTATACCAGTCACCAACCTTTAAGATGATGTGAGTGGCAGATAGTGCTGATAGAAGTGCCTTTTCTGTGAAGCTGTTTGACAGTGGCAGTCACTGCTCAAGACTTTGAGCATCATTTCTGGTGTGAAAGTAGAGAAATAGAAGTCCTAGATAGATGGATGGCACACACAGCAAGCTACACGACCGCTCATACAGGATGTCTCTCCCATTGCATTCCTTTCAACAATTCGACTTCTGCAAACACATGTTAGCACCCACCTCATCATGTTGGAACACACGTACTAGGTATAGCAGCAAGCGGCATGTCCTCATGGTTCACCATGTGGAAGGAGTCGACGCCAAGCTCATACGGGCCTGAGACTCTATTGTTACCATCGAGCATCGATATGCCGATGGTGCGGACATGCTCACAGAACATCTTGATCTGCTCTGGTGATACCTCACCCACATTCGTAAGCATGAAGTCTGAGAAGGGGATCTGTGATACAAGCATGGCTCAGTGGGGCTGCGAGATGAAAGAATATGAGGGTGTAGCATGTACAAAAATGTTCTCCTATCCACCATTATCCCGGTGGAAGAACAGGCAGTGCTGCCAGAGGTCGGTTGTTATTGGCCCGTCTGTCTGGATGTTGACATAGTATGAGTTGCACGTGCGAGGGTGCCCCACGATGTGCAGATGCATCACAAGGAATTGGTGGTTTGATATGTCATTCATTATATGTACCTATTATCCACTTGCCACAAACTGGCTATGACACCTCTGGACATGCTGGCACAGAAAGGCATTTGTTCCTGTCCACTCGCTGGACGCACTCTCACATCTTCCACCTGAAGCACATCTTGAACCTGTCGACCCTGCAACTGTGCCAGTAGATCACAAACAGCTCACAGAAGAGGAATTCCAGATAGTGAAAGTGAGGGAGTTGCTTCCTCTGCCTTTAGCTGCATTGAACTTGAACGACATAGAGGTATGCCACCCTCTCAGATCTCATGTGAAGACACATTTTCTCAAAGGTCTGTGTGCAGAAATTCACCCAGCAGGTGCTCACCAAAACAGCATGGGCATATTATAGATCGACTGCAGACAATGATAGCTCATATGCAGAGAACATCGTGTCCTTCAAGAGCTTCTGGTTCTGCTTATGTGTGTAAGTCAGTCATGTCTCATCTGCCATACCCCAACACATCCCATCTCAAGCGCCCAAAGGAGGATTTCATGGTGGGTGTCTTATTTACGAAGTAGTAGCAGGGTTGACACCTGGCTCTCGTCCAGGACATGCCTGCAGCATATGGAAAGTCAGCAACGGGCCTGACCGGTGGACTTGGAGTAGCACATGTGAGTCGTCTCTGATACTTTTAGTGCTATCACACTTACCGGATTATGTTCAGGCTATATCTGGTTACCAGGATCCTGAACTTTCCTGTGAGTTAATTCGTGTGCTTCACAAATAAATCAACATCAGAATTGCATGCCCCAAGGGAGGACATTCTTTGGATCCGAAGTCTCATGAAGCTGCCCATCATTGTCAAGAGCATCCAGTGTGTGGAGGTAAGTTTCGGTAAGCATGCACCAGCGAATTCTGATGACACACTGTGCAGGATGCAGAGAAGGCATTCACATATGGAGTGCAAGCGATCATTCTCTCCAACCATGGTGGGCGCGAATTGGACCAGTGAGCATGCATGCAGTGCAGCGCCAGGATTCTAGCTCATGCTTCTACAGTTCCCTGGCACCTATGACGATCCTGTATGCCTGGATCGCAGAGTGCTACACAAGTCTAGTCACAGCCATGCTCAAAATTTTGCTCAGATGAACAAATATTCTACTGATAGGTAAGCCTCTTACACAGTTTGCAGTGCTTACAATTAGTTCTTCAGCAGCTCAACCACCTTCGGATCTTGTCTACCTTGAGTGCCCTCCGACTAAGACCTGTATTTATCCACCTTCACTTTGACTGTCTCCAGAAGGTCCTCAGCTGCCAACACGACATTCGCACCAGCGGGAAATAGAGTGGCAGCTCGGGCAGTGCTGCGGGTTTATACATCACTGCTGCAGCCTTCCGCATGTCTCCAGGAAATGTAGGGTTCAGCTCCAAGTACTCACGCAGGATCACTGTCACGGACCCGGGTTTGGTGTAGGCAGGATGTGCCGGTATGCACTGCTGTTATGCGGCAGCGAAACACGAGCGTCTAGTCGAGTCATCACGAGACAAGGTCTTAGTCTAAGACACAAGTCCGTTCAAGTGACACTTCTGGCAATGTCCTCGCACTGAAGGTCGATCAGAGTTCGTTCTTATGACTCGTAGTAGCTGTCTGCTACTGACGGTCGATCTCAGTCAAAGGCAAGTGAAAAGCTGGTTTAATAGTAACCAGGTCGAGATGGGGATCCAGCTCGACGAGGTCGTCTACTTATACAAAAGGTATCCACAGTACTATGCAGTAATACAGGATCGTTCATTGGCTAGATAAGGTGAAACGATGTCTGGGCAAGGTAACAGCGAGGAAATAATATGTATGAGAAAGCTGAGTAAGATCGTGAGAGATAATCAGTACTAATGGGGATAACAAGTCGTGTATCAGAACGAGGTAAAGATGAGGCATACATGCACGTCTTGCATGTGTGATAAGAAGAAGGTCCAGAGTTGGATCCGGTGTAACCCCAGACTAGGGGTTCTGGACATCTGGGTAAAGAATCGGAGGTTGCGCTCCGATGAGTCACGTGTTGGATCACATGGTCTGGTAACGTAAAGGGAACAAGGAAAAGAAAAAGAAAAGACGTGCCACAAGTGAGGAGCGTTGTAACATCAGCTCCCGTCTAACGTTTCTTGTCCCACAAGAAATATTGTGATCTTCATCGTCATCGGGGGCAGTCGCAGACATAATGATCTCCTCCACATCTGTAGCATGTCCGCCGGCTGGTTCGTGATCCTTGTTCGGGGATACGTCCATTCCTGTAGGGATGACTGCGACGCGAAGAAGTGGATGCGGTCGAGAAAGATGGTTGGGATAATGGAGATCGTCCACTGGGTACGTGCGAACGAAAAGGGCGAGGTCGAATGGGAATTGGTTCTGGCGACGAGCGAGGAGTGGATGCGAGTATTCCATTAGTGGTGTATCCGAGGATATGTCCGATGTCTTCGTCCCCATGCTCCCTCCAAATCTCCTGTGCTGTATGAGTGATCGTACTGCGCATTAACGACCAGACTTGGTCGACTCTGGTTCGGGCTCTACTCGTCCTTTCCTCTGCTGCGATGAGCTCCTGTCTGGCCGTCTGCATCCACTCGACCATCTCTAACGCTCGTTGCATAGAAATCACCGCTTGTCGATCTTGCGGGCGATTTCGTAGGGCGACGAGGATATCTGTGAAGTCGACGGGGACGCGGATGGCCGAGATCAGACGTGTGGCAAATTCTTGTTCACTAGATGCATGACTGAGTTCGATTGAAGGTGAGGGCGATGAATCGTGGATAAAGGGGGTCTGTGCTCGAGAGGGTACTCCATTAATAAGCGTAGGTGATGTGGGGATGCTCATAATTGTGGAAGCGACCTCAGCGAGTATATTGTGAACAAGGTCGTCTATAGCGGAAGTGGGCATTGATGATACGTTGTCTTCTCCTCCTTTTATATCTTTCGGTTGTTAAGGGGATCGCGGTTATCTGTGATGTGAAATAGAATGTCATGGATCCGGGTGATAATCAAATAGATGAAAATCCATTGGGCGATAAAGAATATTCCCACAGAGATAAGAATTGCCTGGTCAGTTCCAGGCATCGTTCTGATCACCCCAGCCGTTAGCGTGCGGGTTGTCACATGTGAAGAGTGTGTGTTCGACAAGTCGTCTGATGAGGATTCGGTGGACGATCCAAAGAAAAGCGAGGGTTGTGCAGTGGAGGACAATTAGAAAGATGATGAGGAGAACTGCCGTGGTAGTCATTCCAGGTTTCTTCTCCTCTACTGGATTCCCCTCATCCTTTTATATGCGTTGAGGATTCGCTTGGCATTCTGTAAATTGTGGGTAGGTTCCCACGAGTTTTCTGCCGAAGAATATCCCTTCCACTTGACTAAGTACCTCAGATGACCTCGGTGCGTCTTGTGATTCAGGATGGCTTCGACTTCGTACTCTTCTTCGTTATCAACGATATCAGGTGATGGGTTCACATAATTCGGACCATGTATGTCGTTTTCGCGATAGGGAGATAGAAGGGCGGCGTGGAATATGGAATGAACTCGCCAGGTCTTCGGGAGTTTAAGACGATAGTTGGCTGGTCCAATGACTTCGACAATTTCGAATGGCCCCTCACGCTTTGGTGCTATCTTGCGCGAGGCATAATTGACCTTCAGGTTCCTCGAGTCTAGCCAGACCTTCTGTCCTAATGTAAACTTCGGCGATCCTTGTCTGACTCGGTCCGCCATCTGTTGTCGGGCTAACTCGTGCATGGCTAGTGCTTCTAGTCTTATCTTTTGCAACATGTCAAGCCTGGATTCAACCGATGGAATGTTCGTGGTTGGGAATACGGAAGGGAGTCCACGTGGTTCGTATCCCATCATGATGCAGAATGGGCTCATCTTCCGTGCCGAGTGTTCCCTTGTGTTATGACAAAACTCGAGGTCTGGCAGGCGGTCGGCCCATGTTTCAGGATTGTTTCTGCAATAGAGTCGAAGATAGATTTCCAGCTCCTGGTTGACTCGCTCTGTTTCTCCGTCCGTCTGAGGGTGATAAGCTGTGCTCATTGATGATCTGATCTGGAGTAGTCGATTTAACTCTTGGAAGACCTTGGATGCATATTGAGGTCCTCTATCCGAGATAATCCGGTTGGGTAATCCAAATCGCGAGTATACTTTGTCATGAAAAATCTTGGCCGTTCCTTCGGCTGTGATCGTTTTGAGACAGGGCATAAGAATCACCCCCTTCGTAAGGTCATGGTCTACTATGACCATAATTGAATCAAAACCGTTGGAAACAGGGAGGTCGGTAATAAAATCGGTGGTGCAACAGGAAAATGGTAATGCGTGCGGGTCGGCGGGAATTGGTTCCAAAGGAATACGAGTTGGATGAGTATTCAGTTTCATTTGTTGACAGGCGGCACAGCCTTCAACATAATTGTAGACAAATGTATACATGCCGGGCCACCAGAATTCACGGCGTAACAGTTCAAGAGTGTTGAACTTTCCAGGGTGACCCATGGCAGAGGAGTCGTGATGTAGTCGAACGAGGTCACAACGAAGAGTTTCGGATGGTGGAACGTAAATCTTTCCCTTGTAGAGGATGACACCATCGCGAACTTCCCAGTCGGAAAGCGATGATTTCATGGGGAATGGCCCTTTATGCGCAATCGCTTCGAGGGCTTCGTGAACAATGAGGTCTTTTGCTGCGTGATTCCTGATTTCGTCGAATAGTGTCGGGGAAATGGATCGCACGAATAGTGCATTGGGTAAAAGAACGCGATCTTCGTTGTCACTTTCACTGTCATCGAGTCCATTACGACGAGATAGTGCATCAGATTGGATCATCTGAGTGCCAGGGACATGGATGAGGTGAAGATCAAATTGTGATAATTTGAGACTCCATCGTGCTTGTCGGCGGTTTAACTTCTGAGCTGTGCGGAAGTACGTGAGGTTCTTGTGATCACTGCGAACTTCGACGGGATGGGGAGAGCCTTCAAGATAATGGCGCCATTCCGTGAGGGCTCGAATGATTCCGAGGAGTTTGCGGTCGTAGATTTCGTAGTTCCATTCAGCTGGATTGAGCGTTTGTGAAATGTAGGCACAAGGATGGAAATCTCCATTGATGTTGGCTTGGCGTAAAACTGCACCCGTAGCAAACTTGGAAGCGTCGGATTCAACAATAAAAGGTTTTGCCTTGTCAGGTAGTAACAGTACTGGAGCGGTACTGAATCGTTGTTTCAATGTGTCGAAAGCTGTCTGACATTCTGTCGTCCATTCAAAAGGTGGAGATTCAGCGGCAGTGCGCGTAAGATTCGTCAATGGTTTGGCAATATCCGAGAAGTTGGCAATAAACTTCCGATAGAAGTTTCCAAACCCTAGGAAAGAGCGAACACCTTTTACCGTGCTTGGTTCAGGCCATTCTGCAATTCCTTTAAGTTTGATAGGGTCCATGCCAATGTAGTTTTCTCGAATGATCATGCCTAGAAATTCGCCTTCTTTAACGTCAAAGAAACACTTTTCCGGTTTAAGGAATAAGTCGTTGTCTTTAAGTCGTTGGAGTATGCATCGGGTTCGAACGTGATGTTCTTCCAAATCATTTGAGAAGATGAGGATATCATCCATGTAAATGACTATCCATCCCTCATCGATCATATCCTTGAAGAGTGCATTCATCATCATTTGGAAAGTTGCCGGGGAGTTGCAGAGTCCAAAGAACATGACCATAGGTTCAAAAAGTCCGCGATTGGTCTTAAATGCGCCCTTCCATTGGTCACCATCTTTGATTCTGACATTGTTATATCCGGAGTGTAAATCCATTTTCGTAAAGATTGATGCGCCTTTGAATTGATCCATAAGGTCAAAGATGAGCGGAAGAGGGTAGGCGTTCTTCACCGTCCCTTCATTCAGGTATCGGTAATCCTGACAGGGACGTAGTGCTCCGTCTTTCTTTCCTACGAAGAAAAATGGTGAAGCCATGGGAGATTTCGATGGTCGGATGTATCCTTTTCACAAATTTTCTTCCAGGAAGTCATCCATCGCTCCTTGTTCTTTGAGCGATAACGGATAGACTTTACAGTCGCGTGGAATAAAATCGGGTTTCAAGTCAATGGCGTGGTCCCAAGGCCTGGTTTCTGGAAAGCGTTCAGCTGCTTTCTTTTCAAAGACGGACTTCAAATCATGGAGGTAGTTAGGGACCAACTCCTCGACGGTTTTGGGTTTGTCTACAGCTGATGTTTCC
The DNA here is from genome assembly GCA_018466975.1 of Sparassis latifolia. Taxonomy (NCBI): domain Eukaryota; kingdom Fungi; phylum Basidiomycota; class Agaricomycetes; order Polyporales; family Sparassidaceae; genus Sparassis; species Sparassis latifolia. Next base: position 3,083,275 of record CM031562.1, read on the forward strand.
TTGTGTGCCTGTTGTGCCAATTCTTGTGATTTACCGGATGGTTTGTAAAAGACCGTATTCTGTGCATTACAGAATAATGGGGATCGAGTACTGTGTGTCATTCCAATGGTGGGGCCTCTTCATATGGTAAATACTGCAGTTTCAGTCTCTTTATTCGTCAAAGGTGATTCCTTCCTGATGGGTTCAAATATCCCAATAATTGGCTCTCCTGCAATATAGGAGATAACTAGATCGTCATCATCAAGCTGATCCATAGAGGGTTCTAATGGTGGGTCATCTGGTTCGGTATCATTCCGCACTGCGGGTAACTCGCCACGCTCAGTGTGCTCGGCCTTGATTTCTCTGATAGATTCCGAATGTCCAAATGAGGTAGGGGAAGTTTCAGTGGTGATTAACTCTGGGAGTTCATCTTCTTTGAAAATTGAAACTTCTTCATCTGGTACATCTTCGACAGTGGGTTTTGGTGGCCATTTGGCGTCTTTGCCAAACCAAAAGTCACCGGTTTCCCAATTGATCATCAGATTTAAACGTTTAAGCCACGGCATGCCAAGAAGTATATTCTCTTTGCCAATGCCGGTCAAGAGGAAGCGAGTAAGTGTCTTCCTTCCTCCGATCTTCATCATCTTCCAGGTACAATGAGTAATGGTACCCATCTGGTTTGGTGTGCCATCTGCATTCATAACTTTAATCGGTTTCGGTAATTCCCATCTGATGAAATCGTTTTCTTCCGCAAAACGAATGTTCATGAACGTTTCGGCCACACCGGAATCGATCAAGGCTTCTGTTGTAACGTCTTCCTTCTCTCCCAACGAAATATTCACAGTGATTGAATTTCCGCTAGTGTTACAAATAACGAGGGGAGATACGGTAAGATACGACGGTCCATGCATTACTAGTGGCCGTCGTCTCAAAAACCCAATTGGGTTCATTCTTCATCAGTCATGTCATTGAAGATGTTTCGCACATAGGCGATCTGTTCCTCTCTGGTTGCTTCCTTCGATGTTTCCTTCTTCTGTGCGAGGTCTTCTCGCATCTTCTTGATCCATGTGATCATGTCTGTGTCCAACCCAGGCTGTATCGTTCTAGCACGGGTGAAACTTCCAGACTGGGGGTGGAATTGTCTGTCGTTGGCTATATGGCCCTTCTTTCCGCATAGGAAACATAATCCTTCTCTCATTCTCTTCTGTCATTCATCTGGGGACAAGCGCGAGATATTGACACGATCAACATCCATCGCGTTTGGATCCTTTGCAGAAGTCGAGTAGTAGGGACGATGGACAGATCGGCCCTTTCCTCGCGTTGTCGTAGTGGCTCCTCGCTTGAAGATCTGAGCAGATCTCCATTGGTTGTCAAACCGCGAGGCGTATTCGTACCACTTGTCAAGTGTCTTGGGCATGCTTTCCATCCCATATATCCTTTGTCGGAGTGGGTCGTTAAGCCCCCACTTGAAATACTCGATATTTCCGGCATCTTCTAGTTTCGCTTGATTCAAGCGATCGGAATTCGCAATGTAGTCGTCCGCAGTACGAGTTCCTTGCTTGATGTTACGCAGCAAGGTACGAGCGGTTTCTTCAATATTTTCATCGCCAAATGCTTTGTTCACACTTGCAATGAAGTTTCTCCAACTCCCATAAGAAAGGAAGTCATCATTGGTGAGTTCTGTTTCTATGAAGCTCTGTGCCCATGATCCTGCTGTTCCTCCTTGCATGTGCGATAGCACGAATGCGATCTTCTGATTGTCCTCCTGGTAGACATGGCTATTTCCGGCCATGTAGTTCTTGCATTGGTTTATAAATTCCCTAAGCTTCGAACGGTCTGAACCGTTGAAGATCTCGGGTTTTCTAAAACCAAGTTCCTTCTGGCTAACATGGTGACGTCCTTCATCCATGGTAACTGTAGCCATCGGTGGTATGTAATCGGGTACAATTGGTGCAAGAGTCGGTTGGGGTACAGGATTCTGGGCAGGGGGGTTCCAAGGGGCGTCTGGTCTTTCTCCTGGATAGGAGGTCGTTATACCGCTGTCTGCAATGTGCTGGAGCACTATTCCACCAAGATTATGGGGAAGTGTCCTTTCAAATTCCTCTGGGGAGTAGTCGAAGTTGTGATTGTCTGGCCTGATGAATACAGGCCTTCCTCCTATAAAATGTGCGTTTCGTTCTGTGCTCCACTCCGCTTGGGATGGGAGGTGCTCGCGGTACTGCTCTGGAAGAGCGGTCGGGTTGATGTAGTTAAAATCCAGCGTGGATAAATTCTTCTGTGTGGCCTATGTCTACACGTAGACTGCACACTGTCCTTAACTAAGTGAGTTCATTCGTCGTCGGCTAACAAGCCCGTAGAGTGTCTTCTGTCTTCAAACTGATACACCTATTTGCTGATTGCTCGAGTGATTACCTCAGCCTCCTCGGCCTATTGGTCTCTCGGACAGACCCCTCTCCAAAGATGAGTGATCAGTCTATCCCTTCAGCTACCTCGATTACAGAGTAATCTCAAACGGTGCTTTAGCAATCGAATCGGGTGCATCGTTCAGTCTTCAAGGTTCGGTCCGGTCGGTAGTTCGTTGTTAGACTCTAGGAAGTCACAGAGAGTAATAAGATCTCGACCTAATGTTATGCGGCAGCGAAACACGAGCGTCTAGTCGAGTCATCACGAGACAAGGTCTTAGTCTAAGACACAAGTCCGTTCAAGTGACACTTCTGGCAATGTCCTCGCACTGAAGGTCGATCAGAGTTCGTTCTTATGACTCGTAGTAGCTGTCTGCTACTGACGGTCGATCTCAGTCAAAGGCAAGTGAAAAGCTGGTTTAATAGTAACCAGGTCGAGATGGGGATCCAGCTCGACGAGGTCGTCTACTTATACAAAAGGTATCCACAGTACTATGCAGTAATACAGGATCGTTCATTGGCTAGATAAGGTGAAACGATGTCTGGGCAAGGTAACAGCGAGGAAATAATATGTATGAGAAAGCTGAGTAAGATCGTGAGAGATAATCAGTACTAATGGGGATAACAAGTCGTGTATCAGAACGAGGTAAAGATGAGGCATACATGCACGTCTTGCATGTGTGATAAGAAGAAGGTCCGGAGTTGGATCCGGTGTAACCCCAGACTAGAGGTTCTGGACATCTGGGTAAAGAATCGGAGGTTGCGCTCCGATGAGTCACGTGTTGGATCACATGGTCTGGTAACGTAAAGGGAACAAGGAAAAGAAAAAGAAAAGACGTGCCACAAGTGAGGAGCGTTGTAACAACTGCATGTTGCTGCTCAAGCCAGTGTGGAAGCTGCCAGGTTCCATCAAGGATGCCTTGAACAAAAGCGGTCAGCTTTCCCACAAGGACTCGTGTAAGGAAGAAAAGATGTACCTTGATGTTCCACTCCAGGTCGAGTTCCGCCAGAGACCAGGAGAACTCTTCCAAAGGTTATCAAGCTGTGATTACCCTGCACATCCGGAACAACACCGAGTTCCCTACAAATGTGCTGGATGCCTGTGACTACCTCATCTATCTGAGATGTACCGTGATTGACAAAGGCTTTCAGCCACTGGACAGAATCATCATGACACCATGCAGCAGACGAGAAATAGTGACTTACAGAATTGAGCTCATTTAGGTACCGGGTATTGTCGCTCTCTTGTTCACTCTGCATGGACCATCGAGGTCGGGCATCTTTCAGCAACATCAGAATCTCCTGGATCTTTTTGAAGCTAGTAAATTAGGCGAATTTCATTGAAAAGAACAACAGGCAACCTACCCCCTCACTCTGCAGTTTGTCACTGTCTCCAGTATTTTCGTAAAAACCATAACGATCATTCTGCAGACCTTGACATAAAGATGCCAAGCCATCTTAGATACCTTTGCATGCAATTCAGACAAGTCAACATGTGTGGGCCTCCGTCGAGCATGACCAATCGACCGATGTTCTTCAGCTCGCTGAACTCAGCGACATCTCGCCCGGCCCAATTTTCTTCAATCTCCTGTGCCCTCATTGATGACGCACTTCACAGCTCAGTGCACATCTGGTCTAACTTGTTCATGGCATTAGAAAAATTGACTGAGACAGTCAGAGCACCACATCCCTCCTGTGCAGTAGCATGCTGATGTAGCTCTTCCAGTATGGTGCTAACTTTGGTGTGCACATCTCCTAGATTCATCGCTGACACCTCTGACTGCCCTTCCAAAGACTTGACAGATTGGTTGACGCCTCTAAGAGCTTCTTGGTTTCACCATTAGCAGCAACTCTATGGGGTAAATCTCGGTCATAGTGAGGCTCTGACCCATGCTCTCGGCCACGATCCAAATGCACTGACTCGGCCTCTGTGGATCCCGTGGCAGCTTCATGAGATGGCTGCTGTCGTAGAGCACCAAACAGAAATGGTGGTCTAGCCTCGTGAACATCTTCAGATGAGTACTGCGAAGCCAGTGAGAACAAGGTGACCCTCGAGTGGATTCCATAAACTATCCCGCCTCACTTGCTGCCATGGGGCTTTCGAGCTCTATATGTGCTCTGAGCGTGTCAACTTCCGAAGGGACTGAAGTGAGGGGGCCAGAATACATTGACAGCAGCAACACAGGGCTGGAGGTGTTATATGATGCAACGATGGACTCTTCAACACCCAAAGCAGAAGCTGCACTGCTCAGCCTCTGCACCAATTTGCTGGTGCAGCAAATGCAGTATGTGCTCGGACCACGAGTATGTACAGGTGTGGCCAACAGATGTGAGCCAGTAGATGCAAGAGTACGATTTGCACCTGAGGAAGTATCAGCCTGCATCTGCTCAAGTTGGGCAAGATGCCGCTTAACCAGAGAGAGCTGGCTGAGAGTGCACACAGACGGGCTCTGTGAGCAAGACGGAGTGTAGGGGTGCGACGTGAGAGGAGAGAGGAGAGAGTGCAGTTGGTGTCACTGGTGGCACAGGGAGGGGGAAGAGGGAAGTGCGGATAGATGATGGCGACTTCGATGGATTATGCAGAGTAGCAGACTGGGGACATCGGAGGCAGATTGGTAGAAGGAGGAAGCTCTGGGAGGTCGCGCTCCTTGTTTATGGGAGGCAATCAGCTTGTATTGCTAAGCGCAAGGGTGTCGAGCTTGGGGAGAAGGCTGCGGTCTCCGGGATGAGAAATAACAGGAACATGCTTATATGTACGAGTGCCTGCACTCAGTGTAGCATCTAGCAAGGGGGAAACGAGGCTGGAAATATCTGTCTTTCATTCCTGTGTCTGAAGAATTGCATCCCTAGTAGAACGTCAATTCGCTATCCAACAATCAAGTCTGAAGGCGAAAATCTGCTCATCAGATAGTGCTGACCAAGGTCGCATGCTCCACAACTGAATGCGAAGCAAAATTCTCCCTCGGTGTTCTCTTGAAGAGCAGCTCAAAGACCTTCACAGCTACATCTGGACTCCCAGGTAGTATGGCCCCCTCTTCCAGTGTGAGGTTGTCCAACGAGAGCAAGCATACATCAGTACAACACGTAAAAGAGACGATGTAGGTTGACAGGTTGCCCTGCATGGTATGCCAGGTGATGAGGACATGGGCAGATTGCAGGTGCACATTGCAGTTCATCCACACAGGGTGCATAGTAGGCGAGGAAGACCGAGAGAGGTAGAGGAGTGGCCCAGAGAGCTTGGAGCTCAGAGAGATGGGAGTAATGCAAATACCTTCTCGTCTCTGCTGCAGGGAACTAAGAGTTTCACAGGTTGCTCCGCAAGACACATCAACCGATTTGTGTAGTACTTGTGATGCAGAAGACCCAACACTGCTCAGGACCATCGGAAGGTCTGCAACACAGCTCTGCATGAGAAGTTCCCTGGTAATTCCAGAAGATCTGTCCTTCCTCCCGAAGACCGATAAGAGATTGCGAAGGGATTGTCAGATGGGCGAGCAACTCTTGTCTTTCTTGTCCGGCTTCAGGCTAGATCCTGAGCCATCCTGAGTATTGATTGTTGAAGGGACACATAGCACGCTGAGGTGGGAATCACATCCACGAAGCGGTCTCACATTTCGGAGATACTACAGGGTGCAACATGACTGACCCTAGTCCGACACCAATTGGAAGCTGGTTATCGGAGGAGGGAATGCTATGAGCCCAAACGCTACCTCTAACTCCTTGACTACGATCCACAACCGTCTCAAAGTACCATCTGCCAACTTGCGTCTACTGGTGATTCCGCGCATGACATCATACAGTTCGCGGGCCGCATTGCACAATGTCTCAACCCGAAGGTGCAAGGTTCCTGACGGTAATAAAAAGCTGAGGAATGCGATTCCAGGAAAATAGGGACAGGAAGAACGCACACCAATGTCAGGGAGACTGTCTGGTGGGTGCCCTAAACCAAAGTCCTCGCGGACAGCAGGGTCAGGTTATGAGGCCCCCTAGGCCGGCCGTAGGGTCGCTGAGGGCGGGCAACCCCAGGTACCCTAGGATGACCGGGTTCACTGAGCCGAGGGCTAGGGTACATGTCCGCTTTAGGAAGGACAGGCCATTGCCGAACCCTATGGACAGTGCCGTAGGGCATGTGCGCCATCATTAGCGCTGGTGAGGGCCTCTGACCTGCGTGGTCCGTCGTGAAGGAACGGCCATGCACGGAGAGGCTCCACTGGCTGCATCCGGAGGCCAGGTGGCACAGGAGGTAAACCACGCTGGGCACGAGTGGCCGCACCTGGATTCGGCCGCACTCGACCTTTCTGGTGCATGAACTGCCAGTACTGAGTGGAACCTGAGCCAAGGCTAGGGGTACATGTCTGCTTTGGGAAGGAGGCTGTTGCCGAACACTACGAAAGGTGCTGTTGGCACGTGTACCATCACTAGTGCTGGTGAGTCGCCACTGTCCTGCACGGCCGTCGTGGACGGCCATGCATGGTGGTGGTGGTGTATTACCGACATGGGTCCCAGTTAGGAATGCTAGGCTGCCACTGTAGTAAGCATATGATAAACTAGACCTGTAGTAATGTACTACGCAATCATGATATGTATTATTACAGCGACACATCCATAACCAATGCCACTTCAAAAGCCTCATACTCCTCAACCATAGCTCGCAGCCAAAAGAGGCTCAGATGGCTGCATAGGCCAGGTGGCACAGTCAGCAAAGCACAGCGGCTGTGAGTGGCCGTCCCGGACGGCCACCTGCTGCAGTGGCCACCAGAGAGACAGACCACAAGTGGCAGTCCAGGAAGGCCATGCATGGCTTGCACAAAAAATGGCCTTCCTCGACGGCCACCTGTGGTACTGACCATGAGTGGCCGTCGCGGACGGCCATCTGCTGTAGTGGCCATGAGAGTGACAAACCACAAGTGGCAGTCCAGGCAGGCCATGTACAGCTTGTACAAGAAATGGCCTTCCCGGACGGCCACCTGCTGTAGTGGCCACCAGAGGGACAAACCACAAGTGGCAGTCCACGAAGGCCATGCATAGCTTGCACAAAAAATGGCCTTCCTCGACGGCCACCTGTGGTACTGACCATGAGTGGCCGTCGCGGACGGCCATCTGCTGTAGTGGCCATGAGAGTGACAAACCACAAGTGGCAGTCCAGGCAGGCCATGTACAGCTTGTACAAGAAATGGCCTTCCTGGACGGCCACCTGCTGTAGTGGCCACCAGAGGGACAAACCACAAGTGGCAGTCCAGGAAGGCCACGAACAGCTTGCACAAGAAATGGCCGTCCCGGACGGCCACCTGTGGTACTGACTATAGGTGGTCATCTTGGATGGCCATCTGCTTCAATGGCCTTCACAGGGATGAACAATAAGTGGTAGTACTGGAAGGCCATACATGACATACCTAATAAACGCTCATCTCAGACTGCCACTAAGGGTACCAACAAACTTACACGGCCGTCCTGGACGGCCACCTGCAGTGAGAAGCCCTGTGTGGCTGTGTCGTAGCCCACCTACGAAGTGTTGTAGGCGACATACCAACAATTGTAGATGGCATACGAATATGTCTATAGACCGCATACAGAGTGTCGTAGCCTACATACTGAACGTTCAGTAGACCACATACGGACATTTGTAGTCCACATACGAATATTTATAAGTTTACATACAAATATTTCTAAGCGGCATACAAAAATACTTCTAAGCTTACAGACCGCTATAGACCGCATACCAACGCTTACAGAGTACTATACACCGTGATACGAGCGTCGTAGTCGCATACTGAACGCTTATAGACCACATACCGACATTCGTAGACCACGTACAAACGTCGTAGATGGCGTACAAATATTTCTAAGCGCATACAAATATTTCTAAGTGGCATACAAAAATACCTCCAAGCGACATACCGACGCTTACCACAGGCAGCATACAGAGTACGATAAACGACGTCACGAGCATAGTAGACCACATACAGAGTGTCGAATGTTTACATACGGACATTTCTAAGCGGCATACAAATACTTTTAAGCGGCAAACGAACGTTTCTAAGCGACATACCCATATTTACGAGCGACGTACAAATACTTCTAAGTGACATACTAGACGACGTTATTTCAAGTATCCGTTAGAGGTTTAGATTAGAGTCACACCACGTTAGAGGTATTAGTGTTTCGGTTATAGCTTCGGTTACAGTCAGAATTAGGTGAGGATTAGAATCAGGTTTAGTGTTTCGTTTAGTGGTTCGGTGAGGAACGTTATCTTTTCGTGTAGATCTATTATGTCACGCATTTATCACGCATTTATAAAAAATCGACCGTCATATTTAGTAGACCGCATACAGAGTACCATAGACCACTATAGACCGCATACAGAATGCTACGGACCGCGTACAGAGACGCTATAATCGCATACGAGTGCTACAGACCACTATAGACCGCATACAGAGTGTCGTAGCCCACATCTACGTTAACGCTCAGTAGACCACATACGGACATTTGTAGTCCACATACGAATATTTATAAGCGACATACAAATATTTCTAAGCGGCATACAAAAAATACTTCTAAGCGACAGACCGCTATAGACCGCATACCAACGTTTACAGAGTACTATACACCGCATACGGAGCGTCGTAGCCCGCATACGAACGCTTATAGACCACATACCGACATTCGTAGACCACGTACAAACGTTCGTAGATGGCGTACAAATATTTCTAAGCGGCATACAAATATTTCTAAGTGGCATACAAAAAATACCTCCAAGCGACATACCGACGCTTACCACAGGCAGCATACAGAGTACGATAAACGACGTACGGAGCATAGTAGACCACATACAGAGTGTCGTAAGCGACATACGGACATTTCTAAGCGGCATACAAATACTTTTAAGCGGCAAACGAACGTTTCTAAGCGACATACCCATATTTACGAGCGACGTACAAATACTTCTAAGTGACATACTAGACGACGTTATTTCAAGTATCCGTTAGAGGTTTAGATTAGAGTCACACCACGTTAGAGGTATTAGTGTTTCGTTATAGCTTGGTTACAGTCAGAATTAGGTGAGGATTAGAATCAGGTTTAGTGTTTCGTTTAGTGGTTCGGTGAGGAACGTTATCTTTTCGTGTAGATCTATTATGTCACGCATTTATCACGCATTTATAAAAAATCGACCGTCATATTTAGTAGACCGCATACAGAGTACCATAGACCACTATAGACCGCATACAGAATGCTACGGACCGCGTACAGAACGCTATGGACCGCATACGGAGTGCTACAGACCACTATAGACCGCATACAGAGTGTCGTAGCCCACATACGAACGTTCGTAGACCACATACGGACATTTGTAGTCCACATACGAATATTTATAAGCGACATACAAATATTTCTAAGCGGCATACAAAAAATACTTCTAAGCGACAGACCGCTATAGACCGCATACCAACGTTTACAGAGTACTATACACCGCATACGGAGCGTCGTAGCCCGCATACGAACGCTTATAGACCACATACCGACATTCGTAGACCACGTACAAACGTTCGTAGATGGCGTACAAATATTTCTAAGCGGCATACAAATATTTCTAAGTGGCATACAAAAAATACCTCCAAGCGACATACCGACGCTTACCACAGGCAGCATACAGAGTACGATAAACGACGTACGGAGCATAGTAGACCACATACAGAGTGTCGTAAGCGACATACGGACATTTCTAAGCGGCATACAAATACTTTTAAGCGGCAAACGAACGTTTCTAAGCGACATACCCATATTTACGAGCGACGTACAAATACTTCTAAGTGACATACTAGACGACGTTATTTCAAGTATCCGTTAGAGGTTTAGATTAGAGTCACACCACGTTAGAGGTATTAGTGTTTCGGTTATAGCTTCGGTTACAGTCAGAATTAGGTGAGGATTAGAATCAGGTTTAGTGTTTCGTTTAGTGGTTCGGTGAGGAACGTTATCTTTTCGTGTAGATCTATTATGTCACGCATTTATCACGCATTTATAAAAAATCGACCGTCATATTTAGTAGACCGCATACAGAGTACCATAGACCACTATAGACCGCATACAGAATGCTACGTACAGACGCTATGGATCGTACAGAGTGCTACGACCACTATAGACCGCATACAGAGTGTCGTAGCCCACATACTGACGTTAAGTAGACCACTACGGACATTTGTAGTCCACACGAATATTTATAGCGACATACAAATATTTCTAAGCGCATACAAAAATACTTCTAGCGACAGACCGCTATCGTACCAACGCTTACAGAGCCCACATAGCGTCGTAACGCATACTCGTAGACCACATACCGATATTCGTAGACCACGACAAACGTTTGTAGTACAAATATTTCACATACGAATATTTATAAGTTTACAGGCACATACAAATATT